>OX377622.1:27306742-27551742 GCA_947397865.1 Polietes domitor | reverse complement strand
TATTTTTATATTTTTATATTTTTATATTTTTATATTTTTATATTTTTATATTTTTATATTTTTATATTTTTATATTTTTATATTTTTATATTTTTATATTTTTATATTTTTATATTTTTATATTTTTATATTTTTATATTTTTATATTTTTATATTTTTATATTTTTATATTTTTATATTTTTATATTTTTATATTTTTATATTTTTATATTTTTATATTTTTATATTTTTATATTTTTATATTTTTATATTTTTATATTTTTATATTTTTATATTTTTATATTTTTATATTTTTATATTTTTATATTTTTATATTTTTATATTTTTATATTTTTATATTTTTATATTTTTATATTTTTATATTTTTATATTTTTATATTTTTATATTTTTATATTTTTATATTTTTATATTTTTATATTTTTATATTTTTATATTTTTATATTTTTATATTTTTATATTTTTATATTTTTATATTTTTATATTTTTATATTTTTATATTTTTATATTTTTATATTTTTATATTTTTATATTTTTATATTTTTATATTTTTATATTTTTATATTTTTATATTTTTATATTTTTATATTTTTATATTTTTATATTTTTATATTTTTATATTTTTATATTTTTATATTTTTATATTTTTATATTTTTATATTTTTATATTTTTATATTTTTATATTTTTATATTTTTATATTTTTATATTTTTATATTTTTATATTTTTATATTTTTATATTTTTATATTTTTTTTTATTTTTATATTTTTATATTTTTATATTTTTATATTTTTATATTTTTATATTTTTATATTTTTATATTTTTATATTTTTATATTTTTATATTTTTATATTTTTATATTTTTATATTTTTATATTTTTATATTTTTATATTTTTATATTTTTATATTTTTATATTTTTATATTTTTATATTTTTTATTTTTATATTTATTATTTTTATATTTTTATATTTTTATATTTTTATATTTTTATATTTTTATATTTTTATATTTTTATATTTTTATATTTTTATATTTTTATATTTTTATATTTTTATATTTTTATATTTTTATATTTTTATATTTTTATATTTTTATATTTTTATATTTTTATATTTTTATATTTTTATATTTTTATATTTTTATATTTTTATATTTTTATATTTTTATATTTTTATATTTTTATATTTTTATATTTTTATATTTTTATATTTTTATATTTTTATATTTTTATATTTTTATATTTTTATATTTTTATATTTTTATATTTTTATATTTTTATATTTTTATATTTTTATATTTTTATATTTTTATATTTTTATATTTTTATATTTTTATATTTTTATATTTTTATATTTTTATATTTTTATATTTTTATATTTTTATATTTTTATATTTTTATATTTTTATATTTTTATATTTTTATATTTTTATATTTTTATATTTTTATATTTTTATATTTTTATATTTTTATATTTTTATATTTTTATATTTTTATATTTTTATATTTTTATATTTTTATATTTTTATATTTTTATATTTTTATATTTTTATATTTTTATATTTTTATATTTTTATATTTTTATATTTTTATATTTTTATATTTTTATATTTTTATATTTTTATATTTTTATATTTTTATATTTTTATATTTTTATATTTTTATATTTTTATATTTTTATATTTTTATATTTTTATATTTTTATATTTTTATATTTTTATATTTTTATATTTTTATATTTTTATATTTTTATATTTTTATATTTTTATATTTTTATATTTTTATATTTTTATATTTTTATATTTTTATATTTTTATATTTTTATATTTTTATATTTTTATATTTTTATATTTTTATATTTTTATATTTTTATATTTTTATATTTTTATATTTTTATATTTTTATATTTTTATATTTTTATATTTTTATATTTTTATATTTTTATATTTTTATATTTTTATATTTTTATATTTTTATATTTTTATATTTTTATATTTTTATATTTTTATATTTTTATATTTTTATATTTTTATATTTTTATATTTTTATATTTTTATATTTTTATATTTTTATATTTTTATATTTTTATATTTTTATATTTTTATATTTTTATATTTTTATATTTTTATATTTTTATATTTTTATATTTTTATATTTTTATATTTTTATATTTTTATATTTTTATATTTTTATATTTTTATATTTTTATATTTTTATATTTTTATATTTTTATATTTTTATATTTTTATATTTTTATATTTTTATATTTTTATATTTTTATATTTTTATATTTTTATATTTTTATATTTTTATATTTTTATATTTTTATATTTTTATATTTTTATATTTTTATATTTTTATATTTTTATATTTTTATATTTTTATATTTTTATATTTTTATATTTTTATATTTTTTTATTTTTTTATTTGTATATTTTTATATTTGTATATTTTTATATTTGTAGATTTATATATTTTTATATTTATATATTTTTATATTTTATGTTTTAATTCTTATTTTTTTATAAAAAATCAATAATCAAAATTGTTTTGTGATACTGCGTTCGGATATGCATCCAAAATCAACTTTGTGTGGATTTTCAGAATCCATATGAAAAAATCCAAAGTTTCCCTGAATTTTCCTAACTTTGTGCCCCCTTAAACCACTTGCGGTTCTCATAGTGTTAATAAACCTTCTGAGCATTTTCATTCAGTTTCCAAACACAGATCCATACGTAGACAATCAATCGTACGAGTAGTGTTTGTGTTCGTGTGTGTGCGTCGTCGCTATGTTTCAACCCTATAATTGTTGCTCGGCTAGTGAATGATTGTCAATATTACACGTCCCCCATTTGGCACCTGATCAGCAGCCCATGCCATGCTGCTGCCGCGCTGATCTTTATGGTTGGCGTGTGCTTCTGCTGCAGCGTTGGGCAGTGAACAGTGAACGACGGGTACTCGTCCACTGCCTACAAATACAATAAAATCATTGAATTGTGGCTAAAGTTGAAGTTGGTTACATTTCAATGATTATTTATTTGTTTTTGTTCTGATGATTGCTGTTGCTGTGTTGTGTTGTTGTTGGCGCTGTTGGAGTTGTTGCCGCTGAGCCAAAGAACAGCACAACAGCAGAATGCTACCCATTGTCATAATTATTCATGGACAAGTGTACGAAGGTATGTACATTTGTTGTATGTATGTTGTATGGGGCTCCATGTCACCAACTGGGAGTGTTTTCTGGGTGTATGACAATGGGTGAAGAGTGTATCCTCCTCAGTCATCTCTGCTCTAGCGATTCATTGGCTTTATGGCTTGTTTCGAGAGCAACCTTGGATTATATCGATGAAACAAACAAAGTGCTTTTTATGTTTCGACATCGGAATAGAATTTTGAAACACATTTCACCAAAATTCGACTTTTCTCGTGATATAAGGATTAAGGTTGGCAAACCTACAAACAGGGAACATCTTCGTAAGTAAGTTTGTTATGGCAACATAAACGAAACATCATGACAATTATAATTTTTGAACAATTTTATTGTTATTACCTTATGCACTCCTTTTTGAAAGAAGTACATATATTTATTAAAAATAAGTATGTAATGAATAATTTAAAAATTAAAAAAGTCATTTTTGTTTTGTTTTTTTACATTTGTGTATATTGAAGACAATATAATGGACTAAATTTTGGGATCAAATTCTTTACGATATTTTTTAAATTTAGCAAAAATATAAGACAGAGGAAAACTATATAAATACATAGTCTTTCTTCATTTCATATATAGATTAAAACGTTCAAAATTGTTTTTTTTTATAAAAATTAACAAAAGATAGTTTTCTAATTTTTATTGCAATTTCGAGTTCTATTAGAATTGTTTAAAGTATTTTATTACAAAATACCTTTTTGGTAGAGAAATATAAATAAATATACAATGGTAAAATAATAAATAACATAGATATTACAAATTTATTAAAAATGGATAAAGTGTCTCCAAATTTCTTGCAGAAATAAAAACATAAAATGGAAATTTTTTCAAATCAAACTAAAGATTTATAAAAAAATATTTTTAAGTATTATTAATGTGTTATTTATTATTTAATTGTTTTTAAAAATTTCAAACGTTACAATTTTGCAGTTAAAAATAGAATAAATATAATTTAAAGAAATCTTTATTTTTTATGGTTTTTTAGGACAAATTTGTGTGACTTGATATTTTTTGTACATTAAAAACAATGTGAATTAAATAGAAAGATATTTTTTAATAACTTTACTTTTTTATTAAATTTTTTTAAAATATTTTTTAAATAAAAATTCTAAAAAATAGAAAAAAATGTAAAGTGTCCGCCATCTAACGTTTTTTTTCAACTATTCAACCGTTGGACTATTATTTGTGGGGTGCCCGAGGCAGTCATTTGAATGAAATTATTTTCCATTATTAACCGGAAAGATTGTACTTTTAAATAAAAAAGGAAATTTGAGAAAATATTCAGTAGTTTTTTTATACCATTTAAAAAAAGTTATTTGCGGACCCTTTATAATTTTTTTAAAAACCAATATTTCTAAAAAACGCTTTTAATTTTTTAATATTTTTAATATTCTCTTATTTTTTAATTAATTTAAAAATAAAAACATTGGCCAGAACTCCCCAAAATATTTTTTTCGTTTCCAAAAAAATAAAAAATAATCAAAAATTGTTCTTTATTTGGAATGAAAGTGTAGGAATTACGAACGTATTGGTATATTAAAAACAGTTAAATAAAATTATCTTAATTTCTATATCTAAAAAATTTAAGTGTGAAGGAAATCTTAATTAAAAATTATACAAATTTCTATAGAAAATATTTTTTTATTTTGTGTGTATTTTTTAGTTATATTCCATTTTTTTAATATATTTAATGTATTTAAAATTCATTACAATTTATTTAGAATTGGTATTGTGACATTTATTACGTGATTTTGTTTGATATTCCAAAAGTGAGTTGTGGTTCTCGTCCGATAGATTGGAAAATCGCTGTGAAGTCTTCAGAAAACTGTTGCCACGGTCCAGAATAAATGGCACCATGCCATTTTTAAATAAATTTGTATACTATAGAATATAGATGCAAAAAGCCAAGACAATGTGAATTGCCTTTTTATGTTATATTAAAACAATTAAATAAAAATAAACAAGTAAAAACGGCGTTAAGTTCGGCCGGGCCGAACTTTATATATCCTCCACCATGGATTACATTCCACAGAGGATGTCGGTTTTCGTAGAAGTGCAGTAATATTACAGGAAAATATAATTTTTTTAATATAGCCAAACCAAAACAAATACAAATATTGAAAAGTTAATGTTATAAATAAATATAATATTTTAATTATTTCAAACCACGCTTATAAGGTAATGCTACCAATACGTCAATTCAAAAATAAATATTCTTATATTTATATTTTCAAAAATATTTTCAAAGCCATAAATATTGGTAGATAGTGGGTGCTACAGTTGGTTGTATTTCCATTCTATTTGAATTCCAAAAGTACAAATTTTGAAAATCCATTATCAGACGTACATAGTGCAAAATAACCTTCATGATTCAACCAATTTTTGCCGTAAAAGAAAAAGTACGAATTATTAATTATTTTGCGTGTCTATGCAGTCAGAGGAATTTGGTTGGTACCATTTTTACCCCCTTGACGTTTCTACGCAATTTGAATTTTATCATTCTAGCTGTGGTCGTTTAGTTGGTACTATTTTTATCCCTCTGTACCATTGTATCCATTGAAAGTACTGATTTCGAAAAATTCGTCTATTTTCCGTGTCTACGCAGTCAGTGGAATGCATACTCCGAATTTCCTGACTCTAGCTGCGGTCACTTGATTGCTACTATTTTTATCCCCTTTTTTCATTTTAACCCCAAAAAGTACGAATTTCGAAAAATCAGTTTATTTTCCGTGTCTACACACTCAGAGGAATGTATACTCCGAATTTCATGACTCTAGCTGCGGTCATTTGATTGGTACTATTTTTATCCCCTTTTTTCATTTTAACCCCAAAAAGTACGAATTTCGAAAAATCAGTTTATTTTCCGTGTCTACACTCTCAGAGGAATGTATACTCCGAATTTCATGACTCTAGCTGCCGTCAGTAGATTGGTACTATTTTTATCCCCTTCTTTCATTTTAACCCCAAAAAGTACGAATTTTGAAAAATCGGTGTATTTTACTTATCTATGCAATCGGAGGAATGTATACACCGAATTTCATTAATCTAGGTACAGCCGTTTGGTTGGTACCATTTTTATCCCTCTATTCCTATTTTACCCCTTAAAAGTACGAATTTGGAAAAAATACTTTTATATTATGTATCTACTCAATTAGAGGTATGTACACAGTGAATTTCGTGTTTCTAGTTGTTGTCGTTTAATATGTACCATTTTTATCCCTTTTTGCCCCATTTCACCCCCTACAAATAATAATCACTTTATGGTGCACGTTTTTGCTATAAGGGGAATGCGCATATCAAATATCAAGCAAATATAAACAGACATATTCAAAATACATGCTTAAATACGCTAAAATATTAGGGATTATTATGTTTATTTTTAGTCCTTGTGAGGGAAAAAATTTTCCCTTTGGGCCGATTTCGCCCCATTTCAATCCCAACCGATCTACGACTATAAGACGTATTTATGGAAAATTTGAACGTTCTAGCTCCTTTCGTTTCGGAGCTAGCGTGCTTTCAACAGACGGACTGACGGACGGACATGGCTAGATCGTCTTGGTATTTTATGACGATCAAGAATATATATACTTTATAGGGTCTCAGGTCGATATTTCAAGGTGTTACAAACGGAATGACAAAGTTAGTATACCCCCATCCCCCATTAATTTTTTAAGTAATAAAAAATTAATTAAAAATTAACCAAAATTCTACAGATTGATATAAATTCAATTATTTTAAATATTTTAAGAATTAAATAAAATATTTTTATTTCTTCGATCTTTTTGAGATTCGAACAATTATTATTTAAAATAATTTAATTTAAATATAAAAATGAACAGAGTTCAACAAAATGAAATACTTTTATTTTCATTGAAATTTTGAAATATATTTGTTGTTTATTTTCTTTGTCATTTTGTTAAATTAACATAAAAATTTTAATTTTCACATTTCATATAAATATACAAAAATTTAAAGTATATTTTTTAATTGAAATTAACAACATTTCTAAAATATATGCTTTTCGTTTTATATAATTGTTGAAGAAAATCTAAAAGAAAGAAAAAAGGTATTTCAGGAATAAAAAAAATGTTTTCAAAGTTTTCGTTCTGTTGATATTTTTCTTTCATAATTTTGTTTCGCCTTTTTTTTGTTTTCATGAAAAAATAAATTAATAATTAAAAACATCGTTATTTTACAGACCACCCTTTATAAATAAATTTTTCAAAAATAAGAAAAACGAAAAAATATATTTCTGTGATTTTTAATATTTTTAAAGGTATGCTGGAAATCATCCAAAACATAAATCATATCAATCAGCAGTTTTTGTAGATGTTGAAACTATTTTCAATGCGCCTGGCACCTTAATGCAAAAAATATATTAAAGGATTGTATGTAAGACTTCATAAAAAGTAAATTTGTAGTTTTTTTTTGTTTATTTCAGGTTAAAGATAACCGAATATGCAAACAATGAGTACATTGTTTTAGATTATTTCATTGGAAAAATAAACGTTGTAGGCAAATTTCTAAGGAAATAAAAAATTAAATTCTTTGTTCTATTTGGTCAATGGTCAAATATGTTAATGATCTGAATAACATTTTCACTATTTTCTCGACGTTTCTTTGGGGTTTTCCCACATCATTTGAAGTTTACATCATGGACAACACTATTAATTATTTAATAAATATTATAAATAATGTAAATTATCAAAGTTCTAACTGTCACAGAATTTTACTATTTAAACTGAAATTAACAAATTTTGTTTTAATTTCAGAAATTTCGGAATTTTTGTCGATAAAATTATTTTAATATGTAATATGATCTTCATATTATTTTCATAAAAATATCGAATTTATTTTCAAATATTCCTGCAAATGTATATTCTGATGACAATCGAAAGCAACAGAATTCGAATGTGTTCACCACACCACCATCATATCATGGGATACAGCATTTCAATTTTGGTGGCCACTAACGACCACGACGACCAACAATGGAAACCTGATCATTGCATTGCATGACATTTTCTCCCGTCTACGTCTGTGGGCACTGAGGCCAACAAAGCGGAACTAGATTAATGCTAATGCTACAAATAGACCAGAATTATGTGAAACGAAGTCGGGGAATCATGACGTGACTGCGACTGCATTATTATTACCACCAATTGGCCGTCGATGGCAAAGACTAACCTTTTTGTTTTGTTGTTGCTGTTGTTGCTGGCCACAGTTAGACTGTGATGCGGAAGTGATTTAAAGTTAAACTCACCTGATGGGTTGGGTCAATTAACAGGTTGAGCATTGATTGCATTCAGAGACACAGACACAGAGTCAATCAAACTAAATGATCCTCCAGATTTAATGAGACAAAATGACATTGTTTCATTTCAAATCAATAATGGGAAAATGCAGTTAAGAGCAATGCTATGCATTGCATTGTTTTTCCAATGGAAAAAAGGGTTAGACAAACAAAACGGCTGTGGAGTTCATTCGAACAGATGCTACACCTTGTTTTTTGTTATTAGAATGTGGCTGTAGAGAATCGCAGCTGAGGGGGAATGATTTTCACAGGGGGAACTCCATAGTTTGTCAGAGTGACAGATTGAAATGAATGTCAAACTGAAGAAATAACATTTTAACTTCACGAACAATTTCTTTAAATTGATATATGCCTTAGGAAACCGTTTAAAAAAATATTGCAAAATACTTTGCTAACATGTGTAATTATATAGAACTGGTTATATGGTTTATAGAGTAAAGAAGAGTTAAAGAATTTCAAATAAAATATTAGATCATCGTTATTAAGACTTGCAAATATATCATCGTTTCAATGTTTCAATAATTTCAAAAATTGGCACAAGGAAGTTTTGTGGACCAAGGACGAACGCTATTTAATTTGAAGCAAATCGTTTCAGATTTAGATATAGCCCCCATACAAATGTCGCGTCAGATTTGACCTTTTCCGTTCAAGAAACCACATATTTTACTCGATTTGCTTCAAATTTGGCACATCACCTTATAATTGAACGGGAAACATCTATGGTGAAAATGGGTCAGATCGGTTCAGTTTTAGATATAGCTCCCATAAAAATAACGCTTCCGATTTGACCTTTTCCGCTGTAGATTTTCATTAAATTTGGCACAGCGTCTTACAATCTAATTAGAAAAACCATTGGTGAAAGCGGGTTTGATAGGTGCAGATTTAGATATATCGATTATTCCTTGTCGAACCGAACACCTTTTTTACATCACCATATTCATTTCGTTGAAACTTTGTACGATAACTAAACTTTATAAAATACTAGCTGAACCCCCGCCCGCTTCGCCAGGCAAAAAACAAACAGTAAAATTAAAATCAGCTTTCATATTGGGTTTCCTCTCTCCGAGGTACTAATGAAATGTATATATTCCATGGAGAACATTAAAGAACAGAACCTTAATTTACGGCGAATTATGGAAGAAATATCAAAACTCAAATAGATTTTTGGTTCAGCGTGATTCTCCTCCTTTCCATTATCAAAATAAAAAAACTTCATTCGTAAGAAGAAATTTCTTAATCGAATAGCTGGAATTCGAATATACTACATTCACATTCATTCAAACAACACAAAAACTAAACGAATTTATATAATTTCCGTTTTCTTGACTCAAGTCAAGGATATTTCTTTTTTGTAAACTTTCTTTACTATTGTACTAAGAATTTCCAAAGAAACCGTGTAGTTTTACAAAACTCAAATCAAAATTTCTCCATCTTTCAAATCCCGTCCATTTGTATATTGTCTAAGCAGGTTACAACTAAATTAACTCACACAACACTTTAGGAGTCTCGGTGTTGAATACAGTCTAAAACAGGTTTTAATTTTATATGGGAAGAGTCACGGCCACTTTCCGCCCATCTCGGTGTGGTATATACTCTAAAACATGTTGTAATTTCGTATGCGAAGGGACACACCCACTTTTCGCCCATCTTTGCACAACTATTTACACTGGAACTACTCACACAAAATTTCAGCACTCAGGTGTCTATATTCGATAATACGTTTTAACTTCGTATGGGAAGTTTAACGCCCACTTTTCCGATACCGTCCATTGTTGGCCCAATTACGCACATTGATGCCAGATGCACTCACAGAAAATTTCAGTATTTTAGCTGTCATAGAAATGAATATATTCGATAATAGGTTTTAACTTCCTATGGGAGAACTGAATTTATTCGAATTTGTAACACCTTGAAATATTTATCGGAGACCCCATAAAGTATATATATTCTGGGTCGTGGTAAAATTCTAAGACGATATAGCCATGTCCGTCTGTCCGTCTGTCTGTTGAAAGCACGATAGCGGCCGAACGAAATGAGCTAGAAGGTTCAAAATTTTCCTAAATGTGTCTTATGGTTGTAGATCGCTTGGGATTGAAAGTGGACGAAATCGGTCCAGAGGGAAAAATTTTTCCCTCACGAGTACTGAAAATATCCCTAATATTTAGAGTATTTCAGAATGTTTTTTGAACATATTAGCTTGTATTTACTTGATATTTGCAATTCGCATTCCCTCGACATTCTTTAATCTACTGGTAATACTGTGGAATGCACTCCGTGGTGGAGGGTATATAAGATTCGGCCCGGCCGAACTTAACGCCTTCTTACTTGTTATAGTTGATTGTTTCCTTGATTTTTTTATACCCTCCACATCCAGGATGGGGGTATATTCACTTTGTCATTCCGTTTGTAACACCTTGAAATATTCATCGGAGACCCCATAAAGTATATATATTCTGGGTCGTGGTAAAATTCTAAGACGATATAGCCATGTCCGTCTGTCCGTCTGTCTGTCTGTCTGTTGAAAGCACGATAGCGGCCAAACGAAATGAGCTCGGAGGTTCAAATTTTTCCTAAATGTGTCTTATGGTTGTAGATCGGTTGGGATTGAAAGTGGGCGAAATCGGCTCAGAGGGAAAAATTTTTCCCTCACAAGGACTGAAAGTACCCCTAATATTTAGAGTATTTCAGCATGTTTTTTGAACATATTAGCTTGTATTTACTTGATATTTGCAATGCGCATTCCCTTTATAGCATAAAAGGGCACCATCGAGTGATTTTTATTTGTAGGGGACGAAATGGGACAAAAAGGGATAAAAATGGTACCTATCAAACGACAACAGATAGAAACACGAAATTCCTCTTCCATTCCTCTAATAGAGTATATACATAATATAGAAGTATTTTTTCTAAATTCGTACTTTTAAGGGGTTAAATGGGGATAGAGGGATAAAAATAGTACCAACCTAACGGCTGCACCTAGAATAGTGAAATTCGCTATATACATTCCTCTGATTGCGTAGACACGTAAAATAAAAGAACTTTCCAAAATTCGTACTTTTTGGGGTTCAAATGGAAAAAGGGGATAAAAATAGTACCTAATAAATGACAGCAACTAGAATCATGAAATTCGGAATGTACATTCCTCTGACTGCGTAGACACGAAAAATAAAACGTTTTTTCAAATTCGTACTATCAAGGGATATAATGGCTACAGGGGATAAAAATAGTACCAACTAAACGAATACAGCTAGAATGATGAAATTCAGTGTGTACATCCTTCTAATTGTGTAGATACGTAAAATAAAGAGATTTTAGATAGTCGTACTCTTGAGGGGGCAAAATTGGAAAAAGGGGATAAAAATGGTACAGAAGGATACAAATAGTACCAACTAAACGACTACAGCTAGAATGATGAAATTCTAATTGCGTAGAAACGTCAAATAAAGAGATTTTAGATAGTCGTACTCTTAAGGGCGTAAAAATTGTACCAACAAAATGACCGCTGATAGAATCATGGAATTCGGTGTATACATTCCTCTGACCACGTAAAATATTTTTTTTTTCCAAATTCGTACTTTATTTTGTTGCTTTTACGACAAAAAATGGTAGAATCATGAAGTTGTCTTATACTGCGTACGTGAGAGATAAGGTATTTTCAAAATTTATATTTTGAAATTAAAATAGGATGAAAATAAATCCAACCAAAAGACTGAAGCTGAAAATACACTCTCTATCCCCCAATATTTAGGATATTTATGATTGCTTATATTTAGTTTATGAATTGAAGTATATTGGTAGCCTTGGCTTATCAATTGAATTTCTTATTTTCATACAGTTAAAATTTGTTGCGGACATTCCTCTTGTAGCTTGGAAGCACCACAAAGAAAATAAAAGTTTTAGTGGGCGAAATGGGACAAAAATGGATAAAATATGGTACCAATGATACGACAACAGCTAGAATCATGAAATTCGGTGTGTACTTCCCTCTAATTGCATAGACACGTAAATTAGAGGGATTTTTCGAAATTCGTACTTTTAAGGGATATAATTGAAAAAGAGGGATACAAATGGGCCTACCAAACTGCTGAAGTTGAAATCATGAAATTCGGTGTATACATTCTGACTATGAAGACTCGAAAAAAGGTTTTTTCGAAATTTGTACATTTGGTCGGCGAATAGGGCGAATCTGGGAATATCTTTAAAATTTATACTTTTCTTATCACTTTGTCTGTATCTGAAAATGCTTCTTTCTAATGGCGACTGACAATCGCCTAATATTTAGGCATGTTCACTTTCACAATTACAGCATTTTATTTATATATAGTAGTCGATTTTAAACAGTGCGCATAAGTGTACATTATAGTTTGAAATAGTAAACAAATATAGTAATGTGCATAAAAATATCACAATTTTCGTAATATGGTACTGTGCTTCTATGTAAAGCGGACATCCTTTAATCTGCTGGTAATACTGTTGAATGCACTCCGTGGTGGAGGGTATATATAAATTCGGCCCGGCCGAACTTAACGCCTTCTTACTTGTTGTAGTTGATTGTTTCCTTGAATTTAGAACGGTTTGCTACCTATGGACCTGAACAGGGGAAAAAGGTTAAAAAAATCGAATTTGACCTTGAAGATGAAGTTTTTTTTTTGGATTTTATATGTTTGCCTCAGAGAGTTCATTAAAATTCCAAACGGTTTGCATGATATGAGCGTTTTTTGGCAAAAAGTACACCGAGGCCCCAAGTCTTTGGGCGCCCATAAAAAAGTGCATGGCTTTGGGCAGAACTGGGAGACAGGGGTCTGTTTTTGGCCTTTTATCACGTAGTGGTGTCAGTATATGGTTATATTTTTTCGCGTTGCACTCTGATTACAAAAGAACAGGTGTTTTTCGATCTCAATAAAATGTAAATAAATGTAAAAAGTATAAGCGTAAGATGCTCAGAAATATGCCATCAAATTGAAAATTCATAAAACAAACGTGTGGTAAATGTTTCTGAATATGGCCAAAATGGTTCTGTTCTCTCTATTTGAATTCAAAATTTCAAGAATAACCTAATTTTTTCCAAAAACTATAATAATTCTGTTGAATTTTGCATACCATACGAATTTTCACGAATTCAATTTAATAACCGTCATTAGCTTCTACCTCCACCAAAAGTGTGGTGGTATATGTATTTGGTTTATGGCAATTCAATTGTAATGCTTTTTGTTTATGTACATACGTATGTAAGTACGTTTGTTTTTTGTTTTTGTTTTTCAATTTGATTACAGATATTATTTGCATTTTTAGAGCATTACACTCGAACCCAATTTTTCTGTGGTGTTTATAGCTGTCGCAGTTGAACTATTATCAAGTATTTATTTTATTTATTTAGTCTGTCTGTCTGTCTGTCTGTTCGTTCGTTTATTTGTTTTTGGACCGAAAGAATTACAATTTTGTTGGTAAATTAGCGCTTGGCTTAACAAAACCTTGACCATTCATTTATTTGTCCATCATGAGCTAGACTTTGTTTGTTTGAAAAAGTTGACAGAAAAAAAACGTCTATGATATGTACGATATGTTGTGCCAGTACTTGTGCTATTACTTGTTTTTATCGTTTTGAATGGGGCAGTGCCACCTGTCAACTGTCATCATCAACATCAACATCATCATCGTCGTCGCCGTGATTCTTGACATCATTCATAACTGGCAATTTACAGAATGCGGAATGAATCAAACTTAACGAGCGAGTGTCATATTTTTTTAGTATACAGTGTGTCCACGAACAGCTTAATATTTCATTCTACTTTGCCTACAAACTTAAATGAGACATATCCAAGTACAAAGGTCAATTCTTCTTCGGGTATCATAGAATGTAGTAATATTTTTATAATCGAAAATTTTTAATTCTATTTTTTAAACTTGGTCGTATAAACAATATTAATAACTATTATTTATAACACATACACACGATATTAATAAATACAAAAATAGATTATATATATTCATTTAGATCGGCTATAAAAAAGTACTGATTTTTTTTTTAAATTTTCTGGTTTTATTGGAATGGTTGAACTTTGACATTTAATAATGGAACACAATATTAAACCACGACTGGCTCGGCAGTACCTCATCGGACCCAACCCAATTTTTCACTACAGCCCAAAATCCACACCAAACAGTGACTCGTTATATACGCATTGGCTTCTACATAGTCACGTGTGGGTTCTCTGAACCCCATATACGGCAATTTTGCTTATTGACATAGCCACCGAGATGAAAATGAGCTTCATGAAGGCTGAACTGAAGGTCGATCTCTTCTCGCACAATTTCCACATAAATTTCTTACAGTTTGCTTTAAAGACTCATTACTTTGGAAGTAAGTTTTTAATACTTCCCAATATTGTTCGATCGCATAGCATGCCATTTTGCAAATTTCAAACATAAATCTGAAAATAAAAATTAATGTTATTCTACCTTTCAAAGTCAAAGTAATCGGTAGTTCAAATTTTAAATGGCCCACCCTATATATTGTAACCTTTTATAAATTTTTTAAAAGGATACAATACCAGTATTTTTCAAAATTTCACATGAGTTATTTTTTTTTTTCAAAAAAAATATATAAAATAAAAATATTTTTTCGTCGAAAAAAAAAATTAAAAACCTATTTTTATGTCGATGTAAACTTTGACATACACTGTGGTTCATCAGGATAGAACCAACAACATATTGCTGATATACACCCTATTTATATCGAGGAAAATGGAATTGTTGATTCTCTTTTTTGAGACACATAGAGGAGATAATACTCTTTAAATAAAACAGCAGCAAAATATTCCAAATGCATTGTAACGGTACTTTTTTCTCGTTGTCTGAAATATTTGCTTTTTTGTGTGGTTCAACAGAATAGAACCACCTTTTAATTGGTCTATAGATCAAACAAAAACATATAGTTTATATAAAAAATGATTCTAATTATTTTATCTGAATATTAATTTACCGAAAAAAATTTACCGAAAAAAATATTTTTTCGTCGAAAAAAAAATTAAAAATCTATTTTTATGTCGATGTAAACTTTGACAACATATTGCTGATATAAACCTTATATCCAGAGATTGGAGTGGAATTTTTGATTCTCTTTTTTGAGACACATAGAGGAGATAATACTCTTTAAATAAAACAGCAGCAAAATATTCCAAATGCATTGTAACGGTACTTTTTTCTCGTTGTCTGAAATATGCAAGGAATATTCGCTTTTTTATGTGGTTCAACAGAATAGAACCACCTTTTAATTGGTCTGTAGATCTAACAAAAACATATAGTTTATATAAAAAAATTATTCTAATTATTTTATCTGAATATTAATTTACCGTTGTTCACAATAACCTTCAAAAATGTACCCTAATTAGCAGGAAACAATTTCCCTCCCCATTTGCAATTTCTGTACCATTTGCAGCCTTAATGTCTGTACCATTTTTATAAGAAAAGTTCTTATATTGACTCACCTAATTTCATGATTTTAGCTACAGCCGTTTGCTTGGTACCAATTTCACTCCATTTTCCATTTGACCATATTATAATTCTAGCTTTAGCCGCTTGATTGGTGCCAAATTTAATCCCATTTAGATCCCGAAAGTACGAATATAGAATGATCTCTATATTTTTCGCGTCTACGCAGTCAAAGAAATATACACCCCGTTTGGTTGGTACTATTTTTGTCCCCATTTGCCCTATTTTTCGCCAAAAAATTCAAATTTCGAAAAAAAAATATTTTTGTTTCGCATCTTCACAGTCAGCTGATTGTATTTACCGAATATCATGATTTCAACTTCAGCTGTTTAGTTGGTACCATTTTTATCCCTCTTTTCCAATTGTTTCCCTTTAAAGAACGAATTTTGAAAAATCCCTCTATTTTACGTGTCTACCCAATGAATCATGAATTTCATGATTCTAGCTGTTGTCGTATCATCGGTTCCATTTTTATTCCAAAAGTAGGAATTTTGAAAATCCCTCTATTTTACGTAACTACGCAATTAGAGGGATGTACATTCCACATTCCAGCAATAGTTTGGTTAGGACCATTGTACCATTTTTATCCCTAACAGTAATAAAACTCCATGTATCTAGATGCAGACGTTTGATCTGTATTATTTTCGCTCTTTTTCGGCCCATTTTGCCCTCAAAAGTATGAATTTTGAAAAATTCGTATTGAGTCCAAATATCTACTCGAGGTCCATTAACCCTATGATCTTAAACCTTACCTTTTTGGTGCCTGTTTGTCACCAGAATTAGCCTACAAATCAAGCAACAGTACTTCGGTTAGGACTTTGGTACCATTTGTTATCCCTAAGAGTACTCTGAAAGACCATGTGTGTCGCGATTATAGAGCAGACATGCTTAATTTCAGACTCTAGATACAGACGTTTGATCTGGATTATTTTTATCTCATCTTTTGTCATACTTTCACTTCAAGAAAAGTATGAATTTTAAAAAATCCGTATTTGTGTCTCGAGGTCCATTAACCCGATGACCCGATGACAAATCTGGGAACAGCAGTTCGGTTAGCGCTGCAGTACCATTTTTATCTCTTTGTTGGTCCATTTTCGTTACCCAACATAGTTTGCATGTTACCATTTTTATCCCGTTTCCTTTAAAGGTACTACATCAGGACAATCTTCATTCCTTTTTATTCCGTTTTACCGTCAAATATACGAATATCGAAAAAAAGGTTTGCTTGAATTTCTTTTCGCGGTCCATATTTTTCCACTTGAACCCATTTTGTCACACAATCCTCAAGCCTGCAATTCGGTTAGGACATTTTTTATCCCATTTTCCCATTAATGGTACTAAATTTCGAAATGTTTATGTATGTAGCGAATCTGGAGCATACACCTGAAATTTCATAACTCTAATTGCTGTTTGTCACGTTTTCCTTGCGCTTAAGTATTATTTTTTACTTTTGGGTCGTTTTGCTACTGAAAACGGGTGTAATCTTTAATCAATAGTTCAGTTATGACTATGTACAATTTTTATCCCGCTTACATCTAAAAGTATTAAAGTCCATCTCTGTTGCTATTATAGATCATTCATAGTCTTAGTTGCCGACATTTGGCCTGGACCATTTTTATCCCATGTTTTGTTCCGTTTTAGCTTTAAAAAGTAAAAGTTTCGAAAAAAAAAACATTATTAGTGCCGATTGGTATGGACATAAAATAAATTAAAAAAAATGGAAATGACTATGGTACCATTTTTATCCCGTATTCGCCCTAAAAGTACCCAAAATTCTGAAAGTCCAATAGCGGCATAGTATTTAGATAATTTCATGATTTTAGTTATCCACATTAGGCTTGGACTATTTTTTTTATTATATCATTTAACCTTAAAAAGTGCCAATTTCGAAAAAGCAGTTCTTAGTACTCGTCAGGCGTTTGTTCTAGACATTTACTTCATATCTAGTGTTCTCTTCTTTCCATGTTCCTAAAATAATTTATAGACAAGTAAGGAAGGCTAAAGTCGGGCGGGCCGACTATATGATACACTCCACTTTCTATCGGAATACAATTCAGAGAATAATATTTGTATCGGGGCTATATCCAAACATGGAATGAAGTGACTAACTTTCACAATAAGTTCTTCCAATTGAAGTATAACGTGTTATGCTCAATTTTAAGAAATTCTCTGAAAATACGCGGTTTCTGGGGAACGAAATTTGTATGAGAGCTATATGTAAATCTGAACCGATGTGACCCATTTTCACCATAGGTGTTCCTAGTTTAAGTATAAGATGTTTTGCCAATTTTGAAGAAAATCTGTTAAAATATGTGGATTCTGGAGCGGAAAAATTCAAATTGGGAGCGAAATTTGTATGGGAGCTATATATAAATCTGAACCGATCTAACACTTATTTACCACAGGTGTTTCCAGTTGAAATATAAGGTGTTTTGCGAATTTTGAAGAAAATATGTTAAAATATGTGAATTGTAGAGCGGAAAAATTCAAATTGGGAACGAAATTTGTATGGGGGATATATATAAATCTGAACCGATATAACACATTTTTACAACAGGTGTTTCCAGTTGAAATATAAGGTGTTTTGCGAATTTAGAGGAAAATCTGTTAAAATATGTGGATTCTAAAGCGGAAAAATTCAAATTGGGAACGAAATTTGTATGGGAGCTATATATAAATCTGAACCGATCTAACACATTTTTACCACAGGTGTTTCCAGTTGAAATATAAGGTGTTTTGCGAATTTAGAGGAAAATCTGTTAAAATATGATGATTCTAAAGCGGAAAAATTCAAATTGGGAACGAAATTTGTATGGGAGCTATATATAAATCTGAACCGATCTAACACATTTTTACCACAGGTGTTTCCAGTTGAAATATAAGGTGTTTTGCGAATTTAGAGGAAAATCTGTTAAAATATGTGGTATCTAGAGTGAAAAGGGTAAAATCGGGAGTGAAATTCGTATGGGGGCTATATCTAAATCTGAACCGATTTCTTCAAATTAAACAGCGTTCGTCGTTGTGCCGAAAAACTTCGTTGTGCAAAGTTTCGTTTGGTTCTGGCTACAATTGCGACCTGTATCGTAATTACAACAATAGGTGGACAGACGGGCAGACAGACGGACATTGCTAAATCGACTCAGAAAGTGATTATAAACCGATCGGTATAATTAACAATGGGTATATCTCCCTTCCTTTTTGGTGTTACAAACAAATGCACAAAGACATAATACTCTCGTGGAGTGTATAAAAATCAAAACTAAAAATTTGCCTCATTTTATGTATTTGTCTACGTGAATACTGCAACTGCTTGAGTACTGTGTGACTTAATCCATTGTAATTTATTGTTTTTCCAATTTTCTTTCACAGTTTCACAGCACTGTGTTGCTTGCTTGGAATAGCACTTAGTGCACTTGTGCACATTTCCTTCCTTTACACTGGAGCGCTGACTGAGAATAGTCGTCTAGAATACATACTTATGTCCATATGTACATACATACATATTTATGCAATCATGGATGCACGGGTATGTATGGCTGCATGTGTAGATGCTCTCGCGGAAGGCATCAACATGCGCCGAGTTTCTTTTTGTTGCACGAGTTCAGTAGTGTTCTTAAACAGCAATAAATCTTTTATTAAGTGAATAATTACTAGGCCTGGGAATAAAAGCTCCGCGTACAAAAGTACAATACGAGCAGCAGTACACAAATTAGTAGACATAGAATAATGGGTGTTGACATGAAATCGGGCAATAAGAATCATCGAGTTTTTTCGTTTTGATAATGCTTAGGAACTGCAGATGATTTTAGAGAAAGAAGATTTTTAGGTTTGCCTGATCAGATTACATTTCGCATTGCACAGTGGCAATTATGAATCTCAGGAGCTTTTTAATATACATTAGGATGAGTCATGGAAATAAATTGCTGCGGGCACCCCCCAGAAATGAAGATTTGATTGTTTAATGATGATCTGCAAAGTATTTCGTCACTGGGCCAAGCCTTTTGTGCGATAAACGCTCCTGAAAACAGCTCTGAAAATCATGTTTTCCCCGTGTAATTTTTTTGTTGGAATTTTGTCCAAATTTTTTCTTAATTAATAGACCCTTGGAAGCACTTTAAATAAAAATGTTTATTCTTGTCTTAGAATAACTCATTGATCGTATTATTGGACGTTTGTATAGATTTTTTGTGTTTTTTCAAGGTTACAGCTAAAAACTAATATTTCTTGGAAACATTTTGTAAGAGATATAAAATATATATAGAAGGAATCAATACCTTTTGAATAATGCAATAATGCCTAAATGATGAATATCGCACGACAAATGACGTCATTGACTCCATGTTTGTAAAATAATTTAATAAAGGAGATGGATTTTCAGAGCCAAAATTGTAAAACTCTTTTTACAAAAATGAGGGCAAATTTCTTTCCGATGTTAATGATTTAGGCATCATTCGAAAGGTATTGACTGCCGCTATTTATTTTATATAAAATACTAACACCAAATAAATAAAGTCAGTTGCCACTATGAAAAAACTCAAACAAAGATCTATAAAGGTCAAATAATTCGACCAATATGTAACTCTAACACAAGAATCATAATTTATATTTAAAGCGCTTTGAAGGGTCTATTATTTCAGAAAAAAAAACAATTGACAAAAATGCCGGACAAAAAAAAATGCACGAGAAAAGCATGATTTTAGGGGTATTTTCAGGAGCGTTTAGCTCACAGATGGCTTGATCTAGGAACGAAATATTTTGCAAATCATCATTAAACGATTCAAACATAATTTTCGTGTGTTGACTGGAAATTGTTTTTCCATTTGTATTATTTTAACCTTCTATTTCCTCAGCATTTGTGCAAAGGGTAAAAATACCCCTAAAGCAGGGGTTTTAAAGATCAAAATGATCTATAAAAATATTTGCCATACAATTCTACTCTAATTCCCTGAATAACAAAAACTCATCTCAAATGTCAGAAATAAATCAAAATTTAAATTCATTTTAGTGATAAGCTTACAACCAATTCGGAACAAGGAATTGGTTCTAAGCTGTTCTAGAAAACTGAACTGAATTTACGGGGGTGGTCTGAATGGAAAAACTACTTGGATGTTGTTATAATATGACCACCATATGTTTAATTTGTTCCACAGTATTTTTGATTTTTTCTTCCACATTGAAGCTCCCAATTTTTATTGTTTTTCCCCAACAGGATAATATTATTTCGTAATTTTTTTATTTATTTATTATGAATTACAATACAAAGTAAATTTATATTCTAATTTTGGGTCCATGGATTGAGCCGGGGTGAATAAGACCATTGTAGCTAGTTATTGCAGCGACAGACCATAGCCTCTGGTGGGAATCGTACCCACAACCTCCACGCTGATAGCCGAGCACGCTACCAACTCGACTACCGGGGCACTCAAAGTAAATTTTTATTTTCCTTCTTTCTTTTTTTATTTTCTTTTATTTTCTATGAAAAGTTATAATGTAGATACGAATAATATCTTTCTGAAATCATTTAAATCAACGGACCTCCCCGGCATATTCTCTCCAAAATTGCGAAATTTTTCAGGCAAAAAAAAAAATAATTTTAAAAATTTCAAATTAGACAATAGGTAACAATAGGGAGCTTGCAGAGAGTGGCAGGAGAATTTTCTATTGTGAAAAACTTTTTAAAATACTCCTAAAGACGAAGTTGATCGAAATATTGGGAAATAAAAAACAAAGAAAATAATAAAATACTAATTTTTGTTTTATTATTCGAAAAACTGGCCTCAAGCCGAACAAAGGACAGAACGAAACTTTACCGATTAGAAAATTATTAATATATATTTTTTTAGCCACATACTTCTTGAGAAAGAGGTCAACTATCTCAAGAAGTACTATCAAATACCTGCGGTAAATAAAGAAATGACGATTATTTTAGTAAAAACCTAAAATTTTAAAACATATTATCTTCACTTGAGGAATTTGGTTATTTTGTTGACCAACCATGCAAAAACTTGTACGCCATTATTTTCAGAAACATTTTCTCTGCATAATTCAAAAAATTCTATATAATATCTAAATTTTTGTAGAGTTTACGCCCAGTTCAATATGATATTTTTCTCAAAGTAAAATGGTTTTATGTAAAAAACCAAAAAAAACATTGTGTCCCAGCCGAAAAATATATTTTTTATGTGCATTGATGTGAGCTGATTCATAAAATCAACACAAAAATGTTAAATGGTGATTTTTTTAATTTTCTTTAATAGTTGTACTCTAATTTTGGATATTTTGGCCATATGGAACCCGCTTGCGAATTATACTTTCACATAGAAACAGTGGTTTGGGAACAGCATTCAAAAATATGAGTAAAAATTATTTTAAAAAAAAACATTTTTGCTTATACGAAAAAATCATAAGTAATAGAAAATAATACCCTAGCCCACGAAGTGGTGTAGGGTATAAAAAGTCGGAAAGAAATAATTTATTTTATTTTTTATAGCTAAAATTACAACGCAAAGAAAAACAAAATTTATATTTGAAAAAGCAATGGATAAATGTAGAAATGTAGATAAATGTACTCTTTGCAGACTCAAAAGAATTTTAAAAAATATGTTTTTAAATTTTTTGTTTAAATAGCACGAAAGTCCCATTACAAATTATATAAAATAATATATATTGTATAACGAAGAAAACAAGGCATTTTTTAAGAAAATCTATTAGTAAATTTTATCTACTTGGTAAAGGATTTTTCGTGCAATTTCAAAGAAAAAAGTTTTAAAAACAAAGAGTATCATAACTTCTACATTTATCCATAGTTTTTTACTAATTGTCTCTTTTTGCAATTAAAAATAAAATATATACTTTCTTCTTACTTTTTTCGTGCCAGAAAAAATAGATTTTTTTGTAAAAAAAATAAATTTTTCCCAAATAATTTTTCCAATTTGATTTTATTCTTCCACTCTACGTTGGAAATGAAGAAAATGACGGTCATTTTTCTAAAATCACATTTTTGGTATTAATTAACCAATTTTCATAGAAATTAATTTAGTTGGACATTTAATTTTCCAAGCCTAAAGCACTGATTACTAAAGCAAACATTGCATTTTATCAACGGACATAACTGAAAAAATAATTATTTTTTTTTGGTTGAAATGAAGGAATGACGTTAATTTTTCTAAAATCGCATTTTTGGGATCTATTTTCCCCATTTTAGGAATTGTGGGATATTTTACATCAGATATTTGTTATATAAGTGGTTTTGAAAACATAAGTGGTTTTGATTTTTTAGAAAAAGGTGAGGAAAACTAAAAAATAATTTATTTAGACAACGAATTATCGAATCTTAAACTTGGGAATGACGGTTATTTTTTGTATTTTCTGTTTTAGAAAAAAAAATGTTTTTGAAAACAATTAAGAAATTTGTAAGTAACGTAAAGTGACTTGTCTAAATGTTGCGGTCTTGGTATTTGTGGTAAAAAGTACCAGCTCCGTTTTGCTTGGATTCAGGCCAAGGCCACTACTCTTTTCTTGTTAGGATATACAAATATTTTCAGTTAATTTCTCTCAGTTGTCACAATTTCCCCACCGAATTACATTTTATTTTTTAATTTCTAAAATACATATAACTGTTTTCGTTCAGCAACTCGCGTATAAATTATTTCCCGGACGCAACATTTTTAGATCGTTCTTTGATATACTTTCAGTTTTAGAAACTTCAACAGCTCTTCAATAATAAACTGAACAGCTGAGTAAGCTATAGTGTTGCCACATGATGGTAAATTTTTGTGGATTATTCTCAATAATGTTGTCACATGCTCTCAATGTGAATCTGCAATTAACATTTTAATAAAATAAATTCCCATTTAAATTTGAATGGTAACATTTTTACAAAATCTTAAAAGTTTTATTTATAGACCTATGCATTTGATTTTCCACAAAAATGGAAAATCGTTACAAAAATACATTTTTTGGACTTTCTTTTCCCATTTTAGAAAATCCTACAATTCCTAAAAAGGGAAAATAAATACCAACAATTTGATATTTTAGAAAAAAAATTATGTTTATATTATATTATATTAAAAATATAGAGTTATGCATTTGAATTTCCGCAAAAATCCTTCAATAAATCAACTTTTTGGGATATACTTTTCCTTTTTTAGAAAATCCCACATTTCCACATCGGGAAAATTTCCCCCTAAAGGTAGGGGGAGAAAATAAATTCAAAAAATTTGATTTTTTTTAGAAAAAAGGTTACGTTTAAAAATGAATCTCGTTTTTGGATATCTCATATAAAAAAATCCACAATATATAAAATGGTTAAATGTTTGAAAAATCTTCAAAATTTTATTTATAGTTTTATGCATTTGAATTTCCAAAAGTAAGGGAAATCGTTCGTTTTTTTGATTTACATTTTCGGATTGTGGTAACTAAACTTTTTCGCAAAGAATTTATTCTGGAATTTTAACAAAGTTCAAATTTTCATTTATCTTCGCATAATTTTCTTAAGAAAAAAAGTCAAAGCACAAAAACATGTCTTTTTGGGGAGTGTTTTTCGCAAATTTTCTATTCCATACAAAAATCCTATCTGTGTCAAAAACGTGTTTGATTTACACACACACAAAACGTGTAAGTTTGGAGGGGAAATATTAATTCCCCCAAAGTGGGTGGATTATTTTGCTGTCTTTAGATTTAATTGAAAAAATCTTCTAGTTTATGGGGAAACACCCATTATGCGATGGCCACAAGTGTTGATTACTTTTATAGCAAAAATTGTAAAATACATACAAACATCCAAACATATGCATGTATGTAAGCATTAGACATGCTTGTATGCATACGTCATACTGCATAGTGCCTGCCTGCCTGCGTCTTCGTATTATCTGTGAGAGGAAAAACGCCGAACCCAACCTTGATCTTCCTCTCGATCGAAGCGTATGTACGCGTATGTATCATACGAGCGTAGATTTCAATGTAAATACAAATCTACCCCATTAGCTAACTCACCCAAGCGAGGAGTTGAGCCGAGCCGACAAAGCAACAAGTCGCAACTACACGACTCCGATCGACTACGTTGCGCATATCACCTGCAAAGAAGATCGATCTGAAATGCAGCGGCAAAAGCTGGTTTCCGATCAAAAGCAAACAAAAACAAAAAAGAAGTTAGACGTTGGCCAAAAGGAAGGCTTAACTAAGAACCACATATTAGCGGTTTTTATGCAATCGCAGGTAGCACGACGACGAAGGCACAGTAGAGTATGTGCACCACGTATGTATGTATGTTTGTGCGTTGTGGCAACTTGAACTTGAATTGCTCGCATTCATTTGATACTTCAATTAAACATTGAATAAAATGGAATTTCGCTATTCGCATTTCGTAGCTTCGGGAGACAATTCTCATTATCGCAAAATTTCTCGAAATATCGTAATATCGGCGGCGTGCACACATACCGAAGCTGGAGCAGATTCGAAGAGATACGAAAGAGGGATTCTGTGTTTGGTGCATGCATTGAATGGAGGCCAGATCATTATCATTAACCAATTTTAATTGGCATTGTTAGGCATTAGATAAGAAGGAAATGTTTGAAGAATGAGTTCATAGGAAATAGTTTAGGCATTTCAAAATCCATGGAAAGTTAATAGGTTCGCCGTAATTAATTGAAATTTATAGTATTTTAAGAACTTTGAAATATAGAAATATTTTTTAATATTTGTTTTCTGAAGCTCAAATTAATCTTTAAAGTGACAATCCAACTAAATGGGAATTTATATTTATATGGACAACATTACAGATAATTAATTGCAAATATTGTCACAACTCTATAACTTATTCTGCAGTTCACTTTATTATTGAACATCTGCACTCAGAGAAATAGCATTCCTAAATCTGAGTAAAATCCATACTACAATTTAGTTCAACAATTTTACTCCAGTTCAGTAAAAAATTTCCTAAAAGGTTGGAAAATTAACTAAATATTAGTAAAGTTTCCCTCTTTCAAAGCCATAGGAAATAGTTCATTTACTAGAAACAGGGTAGTAAATTTATTTCAAAACATTTCTTTGGATCTAATAAAAAATTCTTCCAATTGAGTAAATTCATACTTATGTGGAAGAATATTTCCAAGGTTTTATGTAAGAAAAAAACTCAGAAATTTTTTGTATGGAAAAAAATTCCATTTAGGACATTTTAACTTACAGATGAGTTTTTTCCTAAAATTAACTTAATACGTTTACTGAAATTTATGCCTTCATACATTTAAGTATTAATGAACTCTTAAATTTGTTTAGAACATTTTGAATATTAATTTAAGAAGCAATTCTCATTCATTTGCCGAGACGTATTTCTTAAATACTTCAAGTATTATTCTAAACAACCACTAAACTATTCAACTATTTATGGCAGAGGTATAATGATTTTTTTAGAAATATTTCATGTTGCCAATTTTTGTATTAGTTTTGCATACTCTGAATAGGGTGTCCAAAAAACGGTTATTTTAGAAAGACGGTTTTCGGTTTAACCGAAAATTCAATTTTTAAGAACCTGTTTTGGGTTACAGTTTTTTTAAAAAACCGGTTAAACCGGTTTTTAAAATCAAAGTAAGACAATATTTAAATTAAATTTATTTTTTTTTATTACGAAAGTAATAAAAAAAGGTTGAAAGTGTATGTATTCTTCTCATAAAAATGTTGTATATGCATTTTTGAAAAAAAAAAATTTTCACGAGTTATGACCAATTTAACGGCGAAAAAACTACACTATATTCAAACAGGTGTGTTCAATCTATCGCCTGTAACTCCTGAAATACTTAACAAATTTTAATGTAATATACATTATTTTGAAGGCATTTTCAATGGTTAGCCCCGTTAACGTTTTACAATTTTTATTTGATTTTCGAAATGATTACATTAATTATTATTTGTTTAACTTTAAAGTAGTGTCCTTAGACGCCTTTTTAAGTGACTGTGTGAGTTTGGAAGTGATGGCTTTTTTACGATTTTTTTTGTAAAATCAACCAAATTTGTAATGGAAAATCTTCAGAATGATAATTTTTTCCGTAGCTTAAAAACATCAAAAAATACAAGAAATAGTATAGAATGTAGAATATTCCCTCCTACTCAGTAGAGTATATATGTATATCATTTGGGAAAGAAAAAAGTGTAATGCATTTAAGGGGTGACTTAAGACCCCAAGTATGTTTGGACCAAATCCGTTTCGCGACTTTTTAAGATGTCTGAGTCATGTCCGTCCATCCATCCGTCCGTCTGGCTGGTGTACTCTATAACTCTCGAAAGGAGTTAAGGAATCAATTTAAACTTTGCACATGGTAACTTTTTCTCCAAACTTAGTTAAAGTTCGAAGATGAGCGAAATTGTCACGCCCCTTCTGGTATCTCCCACAAAAATGACCCCTATGCCTATGTCAAATTAAATCTAATGTAACACCCAAAAATACGTAAAATTGAAGCTGTTGTAACTTCTATACTGATGATCAGAATACTGTGCAATTTGACAATTGACAATGCTTTTTCTCTGAGAGTGAGGGTAAGCCGGTTTAGCCTAAAATAATGAAATTTGGTGTATACATTCCTCTGATTGCGTAGACACGCAAAATAAAGGTATTTTTCGTACTTTTTGGGGATAAAATGAAAAAGGGGATACAAATTGTGCCAACCAAATGACCGCAGCTAGAGTCATGAAATTCGAAGTATACATTCCTGGTACCATGTACCAGGTACCTGGTACCATGGTACCAACTAAACGGCTACAGCTAGAATAATGAAATTTGGTGTGTATATCCCTCTAATTGCGTAGACACTTAAAATAAAGGGATTTTTCAAAAGTCGTACTCCTAAGGGAGTAAAATGGAAAAAGGGCGATAAAAATGGTGCCAACCAAATGACCACAGCTAGAATCATGGAATTCGGTGTATACATTCCGCTGACTACATAAAAGAAAAAGAGAGTAAAAAGAATTTTCCACTTTACGTAATTTTTTACTATTACGGCAAAAAATAGTTGAATCATGAAGTTGGGTTATCCTGCATTATGTACGTGAGATAAAGGATTTTCAAAGATTGTACTTTTGGAATTAAAAGAGGCTGGGGATACAACCAACTGTAGCACCCACTATCTACCAATATTTCTGGTATTTAAGCTTTTTTATACCCTCCACCACCAGGATGGGGGTATATTCACTTTGTCATTCCGTTTGTAACACCTTAAAATATTCATCGGAGACCCCATAAAGTATATATATTCTAAGACGATTTAGCCATGCCCGCCTATCTGACTGTTGAAAGCACGCTAGCTTCCGAACGAAATGAGCTAGGAGCTTCAAAATTTCCCTAAATGTGTCTTATGGTTGCAGATTTGTTGGGATTGAAAGTGGGCGGCCCAAAGGGAAAAATTTTTCCCTCACAAGGACTAAAAATCCTCATAATAACCCCTAATATTTTAGAGTATTTAAGCATATTTTTTCAATATATCAGCTTTTACTTACTTGATATTGGGTATGCGCATTCCCCCTGTAACAAAAACGTGCACCATAAAGTAATTTTTATTCGAAGGGGATAAAAAGGGATAAAAATGGTACATATCAAACGACAACAGCTAGAAACGAAATTCGGTGTGTACATTCCTCTAATTGGGTAGATGCTATAAATAAAAATTATGTTTTCCAAATTCGCACTTTTAAGGGATAAAATGGGAATAGAGGGATAAAAATGGTACCAACCAAACGACTGCATCTAGAATAATGAAATTCGGTGTATACATTCCTCTGACTGTGTAGACATGAAAAATAATTTTTTTTTTCCAAATTCATACTTTCAAGGGATATAATTGGTACAGAGGGATAAAAATGGTACCAACTAAACTACTGCAGCTAGAACGATGAAATTTTGTTTGTACATCCCTCTAATTGCGTGGACACGTAATATAAAGATATTTTAGAAAGTCGTACTCTTAAGGGGGTAAAATTGGAAAAGGGGGACAAAAATGGTACCAAACAAATGGCAGCAGCTAGAATCATGGAATTTGGTATATACATTGCTCTGACTGCATATACACGCAAAATAAAAAGATTTTTCCAAATTCGTACTTTTTACTTTTACTGCAGAAATTGTTTGAATCATGAAGTTAGGTTATTTTGCACTATGTACGTGAGATAATGGATTATCAAAATTTGTAGTTTTGGAATTAAAATAGAATGTAAATACAACCAACTGTAGCACCCACTATCAATATTTATGATATTTAATCATTTTTAAATATAAATATAAGAATATTTATTTTTTAAATTGTCTTGAAGTATTATTTTGATATATATAGGGTAAACGTATTGGTAGACTTGCCTTATAAGCGTGGTTTGAAATAATAAAAATATTATATTTATTTTTAAAATATTTTTTTTCAATATTTTTATTTGTTTTGGTTTGATTAGATTAAAAAAAATATATTTTCCTGTAATACTACTGCACTTCTCGAAAATCGACAGCCTCTGTGGAATGAAATCCATGGTGGAGGGTATAAAAAGTTCGGCAGGGCCGAAAGCCTTAAAGCCTTTTTTACTTGTTGAAGATTGCTGTCTTATATTTACTTTTTGAATTGACTTGAGGTATTATTTCAAATATATATATTAGAGTGGCTTCAAAATAAAAGTTGTGTATGTTCCCGACTAAAATGAAAGATTATATTGTTTTATGTGTTCTCCCGAAGTATTTCGCTTTTATCATTGTCCTTTCGTGAGCTGGACGCGTCCAAAATAACCTCTATAAATCAGGTTTTTCTTAAATAAAATTCACGGCGAGTACGGTATTTAGAAAAAACTGCTAGAAATTAAGATCTGTCCGAGACTTATCAAACCATATCAAAAACTTGCATTTTGAACCAGAATAGAGGTAGAATTTTAACATTTTTGTTGCATTTTTTATAAAAACCACAATAACTTCCATATTTTTAGTTCGATTTGTTTTTTGTTGGATCGTTGAATACGTATTGATCACCAATTGTAATTTTTAGGACTTCCTAACTCATTAAGGGCCGAAAAATTTGTTCTTACCGTTGGTTCTCAGTGAGTTAAATGTCCTTTGTTTTGGAAGATTAAGAGTTAATTTTCAGTAATTCAATATTACTGTTATTTATATTAAAGATATTATGGAACGGAAATTGTAATCACTTTCTGTCCTGCTAATCCCATTAAATTAGTAAGATTATTTTGCACCAAATTTCGCTATTCCAGCTGCAATACTCTGGTTGGTACTATTTTTATCCCTTTTCTTTTCGCCTCCCCCATCCATTCCATTTATGTTTCGTATTCTAGCTGAGTTGGTACCATTTTTATCCCTTTTGTCCCATTTCCCATTAAAAGTACAAATTTCGAAAAATGTATTCTTGTTCGGCATTTATGTAGTCGGAGAATTCTGACTGCATTGGTTGGTAAGGTTTCATTCCTTTTTGAACCGAATCCCCATTAATAGTAAAAATAGTTAGGCATAGTTAGGGCGATTTACAAAGTGAATTTAGCAATTTTAGGTGCTAATTTATTTGGGACTATTTTATGCCTTTTTGCCACCCCGCCCCTCCCCTAAAGACTAAAAAATCTAAAATTAACTTATGTTGCGTGTTTTCGGAGGACAAACTGAATTTCACAATTCTAGCTGTAATACCTTGGTTGGTACTATTTTTATCCCGCTCCCCCTTAAAAGTACAAATTTCAAAAAATCGAGTAATATTGCGCATCTATTTGGTCGGAGGTACCGTTTTTGTCCCGTTTTCCCCTAAAAAGTACAAATATAGAAAAGTCCATTTACGTTACGCGACTACGTGGTTAGAGGAATGGACGGGCATTTCCATATGGGTACATTCGTCACATACCTAATAATAAGAATTTAATCCGAAACTTCAATCAAAAACCTTCAGCTTCATTACACTCCAGTATACAGCCTTGACTTCGCCACTTGAATGGATTTGAACTCACTGTTTTGGCCTTTCAAATCAGCAACAACATTCAATATTTCCAAACACGTTAAGCCTGGCTTAGAGAGATTTCCTTAAAAACAACACAACGACCTCGGCTTTTAACACTCACAGCAGGCCCAGCAACAAGTTGTTGTTATGATAATTTTCCAGCCAAGAGAAAGTTCATTGATCTGTTCGTTGCCGTTTCTATTGCTCCAGGCATGTTGTTGCTGATGATGATTTCCATCCATGGAAATTACAATAATTCCATTGCGTGTCAGAATTAGATCATCAGCAAATGATAAATTTGCGTATTATACGATCATAATACACGTCTGAATGAATGTATGTATGTATCTCCTCACTCCATGAGCATACTTTGTAAAACTAACCTCAACATATGTACGTACAATGTCTGTACGTGCGTGCATTTATATAAAATGCTTTTAAAATTAATTTCGCACTATTATAATTCATATGCCAAGCGTAATATTGTGATAAATATAATTTGTGTTTCTGTTTCGGTTTTTCTTTTGGGAAATTATTGTTATTGTCATCATTACAATACCAACTAAACTACCAACATCCACAAATTCTAAATAAATGGAAATGCTGAAAGAGTTAATAAACCCATTATTAACAATAAGCGTTGCAATAACAAAACGTTTGTCCCCATTCAATTGTCAAATTGTCCGGTAGGCGTTGCTAAAGCAGCAGCCCACAGAAATAGAGTTGAAATATCACATCATCGTCTCTATAATAATTCGGATCAACGTCGTCAGTCTCATTTGGACGATTAACTAGTTATCTCAACTTAAAATATATAAAATCGTGCAAAAGGATAATAGGAGGGATAAAAATGGGGCCCACCAAACTGCTGAAGTTGAAATCATGAAATTCGGTGTATACATTCTGACTATGAAGACTCGAAAAAAGTTTTTTTCGAAATTTGTACATTTGGTCGGGGAATGGGGCGAATCTGGGGATATGTGGAATGGGGTTATCTTTAAAATTTATACTTTTTTTATCACTTTGTATCTGAAAATGCTTCTTTCTAATGACTCTCACATTTTATACGTCAGGATGACAGTGACGACCTGGTACGTGCTATGAATATGTAGCGGAATAAGTGCTGATATACTGGCATCTTGTTTGCAGATTTTTTTGTAATACTGTAAATTGTATCCTTGGCAATATTTTCATAGACTTTGATGTACAACCAGGAATATGGGTGATATTGCCACACTCATTCCGGTACCTCCCACATTGGCATAAGCATTGGTTAATCAGTTGTAATTTGTGCCAGTTAGAATGATAGTCATTCATTATCTTTTTAGAGGTCCTCTTTCTAAGAATATATTAAGAGGCCTCAAGGATGTGCGATTTTCATATTATCCTCTATAATTTATATTTCCCAGCAATAAAAAAATAATTTGTATACCCTCCATCATATGAGATAAGTTTGCCATTACGTTTGTAACAATTTGAAATATCGACCTGAAAACTTTCGGTACCAATCAAATGACAACAGTTTGAAACAATAAATTTGGTGTATTTATTCCTCTAGTTGGGTGGATAAGCAAAATAAAGAAAAGTTTTTAAGCTATAAAATCGGAAAAGAGGATTAAAATGATACCCACCAAACTCATGAACTCATAACAACATAACGACACTTGGAAAAATCTTTTTATTTTGCGTGTCTATGCAGTCAGAGGAATGTATACACCGAATTCCATGATTCTAGCTGCAGCCATTTGGAAGGTACCATTTTTATCCCCTTTTTCCCATGTTACCCCCTTAAAAATACGACTTTCTAAAATATCTTTAATTTACGTGTCTACACAATTAGAGGGATGTACACACCGAATTTCATCATTCTAGCTGTAGCGTTAAGTTGGTACCATTTTTATCCCTCTGTTCCCATTATATCCCTTGAAAGTACGAAGTTGGAAAAATCTTTTTATTTTGTGTGTCTATGCAGTCAGAGGAATGTATACACCGAATTCCATGGCACTAACTGCAGCCATTTGGTTGGTACCTTTTTTATCCCCTTTTTCCATTTTAACCCCAAAAAGTACGAATTTCGAAAAATCCCTTTCTTTTACTTGTCTATGCAATCAGAGGAATATATACATAATTCTAGGTACAGCCGTTTGGTTGGTACCATTTTTATCCCCTTTTTCCCATTTAACCCCCTTAAAAGTACGACTTTCTAAAATATCTTTATTTTACGTGTCTACGCAATTTGGGGGATGTACAGACCGAATTTCATCATTCTACTTTTAGCCGTTTAGTTGGTACCATTTTTATCCCTCTGTTCCCATTGTATCCCTTGAATGCACGAATTTGGAAAAATCTTTTTATTTTGTGTGTCTATGCAGTCACAGGAATGTATGCTCTGAATTGCATGACTCTTGCTGCAGTCCTTTGGTTGGTACAACTTTTATCCCCTTTTCCATTTGTGCACGTTTTTGTTTTTGGGGAGAGCGCATACCCAATATTAGGGGTTATTATGGGTATTTTCACTCCTTGTGAGGGAAAAATTTTTCCCTTTGGGACGATTTCGCCCAGTTTCAATCCCAACCGATGTACGACTATAAGACGCATTTATGGAACAGTTGGACGTCCTAGTTCCTTTCGTTTAGATACTAGCGTGCTTTCGACAGACGTACGGACGGACATGGCTAGACCGTTTTAGAATTTTATGACGATCAAATTATAGGGTCTCAGGTCGATATTTCAAGGTGTTACAAACGGAATGACAAACTTAGTATACCCCCATTCTGGAGGTGGAGGGTAAAAAAATGAGGAAACCCATTTAGAAGTCATTTGGATTATTTATTATTCTCTGTCGATTGCTACAATTCTCACATTTTTCGTATTTTGTTTTTATGGATTTCTCTATGCGTAACAACAACAACAACAATAACAACAACGACACTAACAATATTATTCATTATTCTATTTATTATTATACAACGAAAATTTCTATTTAAAAAAAATCACAACAATTTCAATTTCAACACTTAACACGGCGCAGCCAGCACTCACGAATTACGACGTCGTAACTTTTCGGCTATGGCCGCAACCACAGCAGCCCCTTTGCCGCTGCCATCGTCGGCCAGCAAGTATTTAGTCTTCTTATCTGTGGTCCACAGGGCCGTGTAATCGATGATCCATTGACGCAATCGCGGATGATGTTTGTAGACGGAGCCATCGATAGCGATGGTGATGTTTTCACCCTCCTCCGGTGACATGCCGTTCAGCAGCACCGCCGTATTGAGGGCCACCAGTTGGGCAGCCCGTTTCGAAATCACACCACAAACGTAACGTATTATTTTCAAATCGTCATCGTCATAACTGCTGGCATTGAATTTTGTTCTCAGTATATTTGCCAGATTCTCGTCGCCGCCATCATCCTCATCATGTCGTAGGGTGTCATGTTCAATGTTACAGACATTGTCGGAGCCAAAAGTCCAGGCTGCTGGAAACAGCTCCTTGTCGAGTTGGGGCAAAAATAATTGCTCCGCATGGAGCTTCTCCAAAATACAACGGCACAATTCACCCAAATACTTCCCGCCAATATATTTCTCAAAGGTAAAGGAATTCTTCAGCAGCGAGCCCTCATCCACCTGACGATCGTAGTCGGTTTTCATGAAGTCCAAGACGCCATTGTCCCCGAAAGCACCCCATTCCACATCCACAACCACATGCCGTTCACCATGGCGCTGTTGCTCCCAGTGGAGGACGCGGGAGCTGCGTTCCATGTAACAGCCATTGGAGCCGGTGCCCAAAACGATGCCGATGCGGGTGTTCTTGTCCATCATGGCGCCATGCATCAGGGTGCCGGTGGTGTCATTTAAAATGGCCACAATTTCGATGTGGCTTCTGTTGTATTTCTTCAGGAATTTTCTCAAGATCAGCACAGCATCTTGGCCCACCACCGAGGGGCAATTAAAGGATTTAGTCCAAGTCACCAGCACGCCCGAATCCAGACCACTCTGGCGCATGGGAAAGGAAAATGTGAAACCGAGGGAGTATTTGCGATCCTCGTCCAATTGCTGCTCCCGGGCAAAGGCATCTATGCACTGGGCCAAATAGTCGAATAGGGCATCACCATCGCCAATGCGCAGATTTTCGGGCAACGGATAATACTGGACAATCTCATCGATGACTTGACCCAGCTCGAGGGTCATGAGCAGCACCCGCAAATTTGTGCCGCCCAAATCCATGGCCAGATAGGTGCCACTCTCCGTGCCATCGGGCAATTCCGGAATGTAGGTGTTCTCCATTTGCAGCGATGAGGGTTTCATCTGCAGAGCCAAGTCCATTTCTGCGAGAAACACCTGTCGTATGCGTTCCAGCATATCGGCCGTCAGCTCGAGACCTTTCAATAACTCCTCTACGCGTAGCGTTCTTTCCGCATCGCTCAACTGCAGTTGCTCAATTTGGTACATGTCGAAGTCGATGTTGTTGTCGATCGATCGGTCGGTCGCTTGACAATACGAGTGAGAGATGAAAGCAGCCAAGTTTCGTAGTGACAACTTTCAAGATTAAAACGCGACTACTGCATGAAATTATGATTTGAATACTGTAACGTTGTCGTCGCCTCCGCCGTTGTCGTTGTCGTCGTCGTGGTCGCCGTCGTTGTCCATAATGCGGATGTTGTTCACAAATGGGGTAGTGTTTGTTTTCGGTTTCGTATTGTTTTGCCTTCGCTGCTGGCGTTTTGTGGGCTGGTGTGTGCTTAGCGGGCTCTCACGCGCTACACCAGAATGGGGCGGCGGGTTTGGTTTTGTAAAGAAAATGGTCAGGGTTCAATTAAGAGAGTTCAATGAAAAGAATCAATTAAAAAATAATTACCTCAATTAAAAATTAATAGATGCGCAATTAATAAATTAATTAATACAATTGAAATATTAGGTCATTGAACGATTTTTTTAAATAAAAAAGTTTGTAGGTATTTTTCTGTAAAAAAAACAAACCCATGGACTGTGCGACTGTCCAAAAACCCTGGGAAGTGACACTATTTTGATTTAAGGGTAAAAACCGGCTTTGCGACCATTTCAATACATCCGCTTTTTAAACATTCTTCTGATGAATCGACAGAGAAAACTTTGTGATCCTTAAATTTTAAGTATAGCATGTTTATGTTTATTTATTAAAACACCATTAGGAACATTTCAATCCCCTAGCTCCTCAATATGGGGGTCTTTTTGGTCCCTTTTTTGAAAAAGAGTAAAAACACCCCTAAAACAGGGCTTTAACGCTTCAAAATGTTCTACAAAAATAATTGCCATAAAATTCTACTAGAAGTCTTTGAATATAGCGAGACTCAAAACCCAACTTAAATGTCAGAAATAAATGAAAACTTAAAATTAATTTAAGGGTTAATTTCGTACTTTTATGCAAAAGGGTAAAAAAACACCCCTAAAACAGGGGATTTAATGGGTCAACACAAATATTTGCCATAAAATTCTACTATAAGTATCTGAATACACCAACACTCAAAACTCAACTTAAGAAATAGGTGAAAACTTAATTTTCGTTTTAGGGTTAATTTCGTACTTTTTGCCGAATTGGTGTTGTATGCGATGATGCTTACATTTCAAGTATATGATGTGCTCAGCAATATTAAAACACTATTAGAACACTACTAGGAACATTTTTGTGGAACATCTTAACCCTCTAAATTCTCAGAATAGGGGACTTATTGGTACCTTTTTTAAACGTCTCAAAATGTTCTACAAAAAAAATTGCCATAAAATTCTACTATAAATTTTTAGAAAACTTGTATTTTTTTTCAAAAATTTAGATTTAATGAGAATTTCAGTAAATCAGTCTATTACCGACGGATTTTTAAAAATTTTTAAAATAAATCAAAAATTAAAATTCATTTTAGGGTTAATTTCGTACCTTTTCCGAATTTTTAATAATATGTGCCACAAAAGTGAATTTTAGGGAGGTGGTATGAATGGGGAAAATATTCTACGTCGAATTTCACTATACTTACAGTATAAAAGAAAGCTGTATATATATATATACAGGGAGATTTTTTAAGAGCTTGATAACTTTTTTTTTTAAAAAACGCATAAAATTTGCAAAATCTCATCGGTTCTTTATTTGAAACGTTAGATTGTTCCATGACATTTACTTTTTGAAGATAATTTCATTTAAATGTTGACCGCGGCTGCGTCTTAGGTGGTCCATTCGGAAAGTCCAATTTTGGGCAACTTTTTCGAGCATTTCGGCCGGAATAGCCCGAATTTCTTCGGAAATGTTGTCTTCCAAAGCTGGAATAGTTGCTGGCTTATTTCTGTAGACTTTAGACTTGACGTAGCCCCACAAAAAATAGTCTAAAGGCGTCAAATCGCATGATCTTGGTGGCCAACTTACCGGTCCATTTCTTGAGATGAATTGTTCTCCGAAGTTTTCCCTCAAAATGGCCATAGAATCGCGAGCTGTGTGGCATGTAGCGCCATCTTGTTGAAACCACATGTCAACCAAGTTCAGTTCTTCCATTTTGGGCAAAAAAAAGTTGGATATCATCTCACGGTAGCGCTCACCATTCACAGTTACGATTCGCATCATCTTTGAAGAAGTACGGTCCAATGATGCCACCAGCCCATAAACCGCACCAAACTGTGACTTTTTCTGGATGCATTGGTAGCTCTTGCAATGCTTCTGGCTGATATTCACTCCAAAATCGACAATTCTGCCTATTTACGTACCCATTGAGCCAAAAATGAGCTTCGTCACTGAACACAATTTCTTTCTTTCTGAACTTTCTTAACAGAGCACGCATTTTGATAATAAAATTCAATGATTTGCAAGCGTTGCTCGTTAGTAAGTCTATTCATGATGAAATGTCAAAGCATACTGAGCATCTTTCTCTTTGACACCATGTCTGAAATCCCACGTGATCTGTCAAATACTAATGCATGAAAATCCTAACCTCAAAAAAATCACTCTTTATAAATGAAATATCAGTACCAAAAAATATTTATTAATTTTTTCCTCATTTTGCAAAATTGGAAGTCTCTCAAAAGTTTAAGAATTTCAGGTCCAACAAAAATACCTAAAGTTCATCAAAAAAGATAAAAACTTTAAATAAAGGCATGACGACAATTTTAGTAAAAATTTACAATTTTGGAACACATTTTCCCCACTTTTGGAATTTGGATATTTTTCTTTACATTTCAAAAATCAGCAAAACTAGCAATATTTATCTGTTTTCATGAATTTTAATTAAATTGGATATTTGAAATTAATAAATTTTTGAGAAAACTTGTATTTTTTGCAAAAATTTAGTTTTAATGAAAACTTCAGTAAATCAGTCAATTACCGACGGCTTTTTAAAAATTTGTAAAATAAGCCAAAACTTAAAATTAACTTTCCGGATTAATTTCATACTTTTTCCGAATTGCTAATAAACTGACCCACAAAAGTAAATTTTAGGGAGGTGGTGTGAATGGGAAAACTATTCTACGTCAAACTTCACTATAAGTCACCGAATAAAAGAAAGCTGTAATATAATATATGTAAATAACTCATCTGGAACACATTTTCCCCACTTTGGGAATTTGGATATCTTTTAAAAATGCAAAATCTGCAAATCTAATAATTTTTACATAATTTTTTATCGATTTTGATTCGTAAAAATTTTAGAAAACATTTTTTGCAAAAATTGGATATAATAAAAACTTCAATAACTCATTATTACGATGAATCGGGATAAGAAAGCTAGTGATTGTTACATTTTAAGTATAGCATGTGTTCAGTAATATTACTTAACATACGACGAAAAAATTTTTAAACTCTCTAGCTCTTGCGAATAGGGACCGTAAGAGGGTAAAAACACCCCTAAAACAGGTCTCACATATATAAATAAAATAACAGTGCAAAAAATATTTATTTTTTTTTTATTTGAAAGTCTCTCAAAATTTTACGAATTTCAGTACCAAAATACCTAAAAATCATTAGAAAACAGAACAAAAATGTATTTAAATGAATGGCGACAATTTTAGTAAAAATTACCAACTTTGGGACTCATTTTCCCCACTTTGGGAATTTGGATATTTTTCAATAAAAATGCAAAAACTGCAAATCTAGTACTTTGACACCACTTTTATCTGTTTTGATGAAATTTTGGTATTTTTGTTCGTAAAATTTTGAGAAAACTTGTACTTATGCAAAAATTTAGTTTAAATGAAATCTTCAGTATTTAAACAAAAAAAAAGTATTTATTAATGTCTTTTCGAATTTTACAAATTAGAAGTCCAATAAAAATACCTAAAATTCATTAGAAAACAGTATAGTAAAATGTATCCAATTTCGAACACATTTTTCCCACTTTGGAATTTGAATATTTTTCAAAATCTGCAAATTTAGCCATTTTTAAATCACTTTTATCACTTTTTTTCACGTAGTTTTGCAATTTTTGTTGTTCGTAAAATTTTGAGAAAACTGCATTCTTGCAAAAAATTAGTTTTAATGAAAACTTCAATATTTAAACTTTTGTTTAAATATTTATTAAAATCCAATAGCAATACCTTAGTTACCTTGCGAACTAAATGGAAAACTGCCAAATTTGGAAAATGTCGAAAAAAATTTAAACAAAATGTGTTGGCAGGAAAAATACACACAGATTCCACAAGTTTTACATAAAAAGCGTATACATCATTACAAAGCTCCAATTTTTTTCATTCAAATTCGCTTAGAGGTGTGAAGTGGAAAGATCTACTATCAAATTTACGTCGTAGTGTAAATTTGATATTAGATCTTTAACTTGATACAAAAGTCTTGACTTTTTAGGCGAACGGAAAAGTCGAGTAAAAAAGTGATCGTGTAAATAGGGATTAAGTTTCTGTAAATCCGGCGAGAAACTGTAAATCGGCTGATAAAAACATATAAATTGTATTCCCGAGACATACAATTTTTACGTGTGCATTGAGGCATAGTGACTCATAAAATCAACTAAAAAATTATTTTGGAATTTTTTTTTCGAAAAATTCCATTTTTTGTCGAAGATACGTCTAATATTTGTTCTCTAATTTTATTTTATTTTTTTATTCTAACAAAGAAAACAATATCTACATGTTAATGATCAATGGATAAATGTAGAAGTTGTGATTCTCTTGGTAAACGCAAAATAATTGTTTAAAAATATTATTTTTTAATTTTTTAATTAAATTTTAAATGTTGACGAAGTTATATTTCTTTTTGTTTGACATTATTGTATTGATTTTTTGTTGATTTCGTTATCTTAGCACTAGACATTGGTCGTCATTGCCTATTGCTGCCGTTCGCTCTCTCACACATTGTAGTTTGTTTTGTTGATTTCGAAATGACCTTAGCATTTGTCTTTACACGTTCAATGGGGGGACTCTATCGGTTTGGAGAATATAATCAAAATCAAAAACTAACTAACGCTTGGGTGGTGCAATAAGTTATGAGCTTATCAAGCACATTCGTCAAGTATCTGGGTCAACTGCATTTGAATTGTTTGTACATAGCTTTTCGAATATTCGAAGCTTTTATTAATCAGCTCATAAACAAACATTTATGCTCAATCCCAATATGGGGAAAGCTGAGGGGTAATCATAATTGAATCATATGTGTGTGTTCATAAGGAAAAAAGACTTATGAGATCAGAAGTCAATATTTCATTAATACTGCATTCAGATATGCGGCCAAAATCAACTTTGATCGGATTTCACTGTAAATTGTAAATATATTCAAAAGTGCCTATGAACAAAAACGCAATTTTTCAAGAGACCAAATCAGAGAATAGTTTGTCATCTTTTGAATATAAGCCCTCGATATGAAAAATTCCAAAATGAGGAAAATTGAATTTTCACGCATTATAAGGGTATCACCATTACGATATTTTCAATAAATAAAATAAAGTTTGGATTGTTTAATAATGATTCGAAAAATATTTTGTTCCTAGATCTTACTTACTCTTGTCTTAGAATAACTTATTGGTCGAATTATGGTTGTTTGGACGTTTATAATATTTTTCTTTGTTTTTTATAATATAATATTTAGTAAAAGTTCGCATAAATGTGTTTAATTTTGAATATATTTAGAACATTCGCATTCGTTTCTTTTGCGCTACTTCCAAGCACATGATATTTTTCTGAGAAGGTGGTCAATTATTTAATTTTACACAATCTGATCTCAGAGTTAAATTGTTTTGTTCTTTTAAATCTAAATTCCCTTTAATCACCTTCTAATCTTTTTTAATGAAAGGATTTTATCTAGAGATATACGAGTCTCTACTATATGACGACATTTTTGAGAGACCTCTAAATAAGAAGAAAAATTTGGGTACATATATCTCGAGTTATGGGCTTTAAATCGAAAATTATCAATAATTGCATCAGTAACTTCCATAGCTATCGATTGTTCAAATTTGATGAAAATTATGAGTATTTTAAATAAAGTTTGCAAAATTTCGATAAATTTTTAGTTATCGATAACTGCCTAAGTAATTGATAACATCCATAAATATAGATTGATGAAAAATTATAAGTATTTTTATCTCTCTCAGTTATCTAGTTGTCGGACGTAGAATTTTTAAACAGATCGATTTGTTGTTCGTTTCAATAGGCCCAAAATCTAAAATTAGAAAAAAATCTATAACTTTTTCGTTATCGATAACTGCTTTAGTAATCTATAACATACACATTTATCGATTGCTGAAATTTGTTAAAAATTTTCTGTACTTTTATCTCGCTTAGTTATTGAGTTATCGGACGTTAAAATATAAATTCGATAACTTTCTAGTTATCGATAACTGACTTAGTTAGCTTTTATCTCGCTTAGTTCTCGTTTATCGGACGTTATATTTGAAAAAAAATCGATTTTTATGTTCGATCCAATGGGCCCAAAATCTTGCCGCGATAACTATTGCCGCGATAACTTCCATAGTTATCGATTGTTGAAATTTAATATGAGTATATCAATAGGCCAAAAATCGAAAATTAGAAAAAAGTCTATAATTTTTTTATCGGTAACGGCTTTAGTAATAGACACCCACATTGATCGATTGTTGAAATTTGTTAAAAATTTTTCTGTATTTTTATACCGCTTATTTATCGGGCGTTAAAAAAATAAACTCGATAACATTTTAGTTATCGATGACTGACTTAGTTAGCTTATATATCGCTTAGTTATCGAGTTATCGGAGGTTAAATTTGGAAAAAAAATCGTTTTTCTTGTTCGTTCCAATCGACCCAAAATCTCAAATTAGATGAAGGAACCCGAAAAATGTGCTATAACTGCCGAAGTAATCGATTATTTCCATAGTTATCGATTGTTAAAATTTAATAAGTTTATTTTAAAATATTTTAAAAATAAATAAAAATTACAATTACAAGGAATTCGGTAGAAAAATTACAAAAATATCGATAACTGCCGAAGTAATCTATAACTTCCATAGAGTCCATTCTATAACTTCCATAGTTCCATTCTGGAAGTTAAATTGCTCCAGATGTTGTGGTTGGTTTTGCTGCCGTGCTTATTATTATTGCCGCTTTTGTGTTCAAAATTTAATGGGAAAAGAATATTAAAATAGAAGAATAAATTCGAAAACATTTTCGATAACTGCCGAAGTAATCGATAATTTCCATAGTTATCGATTGTTGAAATTTAATAAATTTATTTTAAAATATTTTTCAAATAAATAAAAATTGCAAATACAAGGAATTGGGTAAAAAAGTACAAAAATATATCGATATTTTTTTGCGCTCTTTGATGTCAGTATATATCATATAATTTACGTTTTAACCTTATTGTGGGAGGGCGGTTTTGGGGTCTATTCAAGAACACAAATTTGTTACATTTGATGCCCTTATATTCGAGTCTTCTAAACAATCGAACAATTTCCACATTTTTCGGGAATATTGTACATTTTTACGGGTTGTATTTTATATATCCCATAACTAACCCAGGTATCGAAATTTTTTTCTTTATTTTTCCAGCTCAATTTTAAGTTTTCACTAAAAGTTAGTTCTTTCGAGATATTTTTAGATTCGGTATCTGGAAAGTTATCGACAATTTTTAACCAATTCAACACCTTTTTTCATTAATGTTTCCCCTTTTCATAAAAAAAGATTGTTTTGATAAATATGATAGTTATCAATACATTTATTTTCTTCGTTTTTTTGATATTGATCTAATTTTACAAAAAAATTTAATATTTTCTTTCGATTTTTTTTTTAATTTTAACGTTCGATAACTAAGTGAAAAGAATTTGCTTTATTTTTCCGGCCCATTTTTAAGTTTTCTATTGAAGTTATTTCCTTCGAGATATTTTTATTTTCGGTAACTCGAAAGTTTTCGAAATTTTTCCCCCAATTTTTTTCATTCAAATAAATAATTCGAAATAATAAAAAAGTAAAAAGTTGAATTTTTATTTTTTTTCGATAACTATCGAAACATTTTTATATTGATCTCATTTTACAAAAAATTCAATACTTTCTTTCGTTTTTTTTTTCAAACTTAAACGTCCAATAACTAAGCGATATATCGATAACATATTCACCAATTTTTCTTCTTATTTTGAGATCCTCTATCCAAACAAGTGATCACCCTTGCCCTTCTGCCAAATCTTGCTTTATGTACGGATATATCTTAGCCGACTTTGCTTCCACTTTAAAACGTCTTCGTTACTTTCCAATACGACTTTGTGTACTCCCATTATATTTGAACATTCTGCTCTCCATGAAATTTCGAGTAAACTCGTTTTGACAAAATTTATTTCGGGTTCTTTATTTAATATCCGAAAATTGTCGAACAAACTCTTCGTTCACCCCCAGTTGGCCGTACAAACGAGAGTGTGGTGTCTGGTTTAAGACTGCTTCTGATGTCTGGATATAAACGCCGCTCTAAACCTCCCCTCCCCTCCGCACCCCTCAATCGCGATTTACTTGACGTAATGCTCAAGTCAAGGAACACGTAAATTGTTTGTGGAAAAAAACTGAACGAAATTAGAGAACGTGTTCGAAATTTATTATTTATGGCGAGTGTCTGGCATAGCATGTGTCTGCCAGAAGACTTTGACTTTGTATTCGATGCAGCAGAAAGTGTCGTCGTTGGCTTTAGAGTAGAGTCTCAGCACTTATCAGCCAACCCGTGCATTATGCTACATTTTTGGATTTCTATGGTGTGCCCTATACGTAGAGTTGATGCGGTGATGCATGCGGTGAAAGGTTTGCTCGTTAAATTACCGATTTTTTGTTCGACTTACGTGTTGGGGTGGGAATCATTATTCAATTATTCGGACTTTTTTTCGAAAATAATTAAATTCCAATTAATCGAATAATAGCTTTATTCGTACTTAGAAATCATGATTGTTTCATTATTGGAATAAATATATGAACATAACTATTAATCATATATCCTAGGGATCACCTTGAACAATGAGCCCCATTTTCATATTAAAGCTTCGTTATTTGTCAAAATTGTGTCATTTGAAATATTGACAATAAGTGAGCAAATCTGATCATGACGAATCATGATGCCGTACCATTCTTCTCAAAATATTCGAATTCTCACTCAATTGAACAGTTGATAGTTCAAGACATGCTAATCCAATCGGTGTTCAACCTCTCGCATTTCCATTTCTGAGTTGTAACAAATTGTAGGGTGCTTCATAAATCGCATGTGATTGATTCGGTTGACGTTTTTGTGCATTTGCGGTTTGTATTTTTGCAGCGATTTAATATGTTGTCTTTGAGCTTTTAATGGGCAACTATCGGTGAAAACAATCTAATCAAAATTAATTAATACTACACCATTGTCATTAATAATGCATTGTATTGCAATGCAATTGTGGCTGAGCGATTTTTTTGTAAACAAAATACTCTACACTAGGCAAAGGAAATAAATCCATAAAAAATATAATTGAGAAAATAAAAAAATAATCAATGATGAAGAGTATAAGATCCAATATATTCATCGAATTATGTTTTTCATTTCTCTCATTTGTAGCTCATCTTTGAGTTGGTTCTGCTGCTGCTGCTGCCGTGTATATTATTATTGTTGCTTTTGTGTTCAAAATTTAATGGGAAAATGTATTTGCTCTCAATAAAATTAATAAGAATTCATTTGTCTCGTTTATCTCTTCAAATGGTCCATCATCGTTGGCCGAAAATTGTTGAATTGCCGAACACGCACCACAACGGATACAGCGGTCATTTCAATTCAATTCAAACCATTTCAATACTGTTGAAGAAATTGATATTGAAAAACGATTGACTTTGGGCACAGAGGTGGGCAAATTCGATAATATGAAGGGCCCATATAGTAAAAACTGTTGGTAGTCGTGAGTGACAGGAATTACTATTCTCTAGAGGAGAATCTTCATAATCTAACATTAGAGTGTATTTGAATATTAATTAATTAGTTGCATCGCGTGTGCTACAGTTGGTTGTATTTCCATTCTATTTTAATTCCAAAAGTACAAATTTTGAAAATCCATTATCTCACGTACACAGTGCAAAATAACCTAACTTCATGATTCAATCGATCTTTGCCGTAAAAGAAAAATTTACAAATTTGTAAAAATCTTTGTATTTTGCGTGTCTATGCAGTCAGTCTATATACACCGAATTCCAAGATTCTTGCTGCGGTCATTTGGTTGGTACCATTTTTATCCCCTTTTTCCCATTTTACCCCTTTAAGAGTACGTTTTCTAACATCTCTTTATATTACGAGTCTACGAAATTAGAGAGATGTACTCACTGAATTTCATCATTCTAGCTGTATCCGTTTATTTGGACCATTTTTATCCCTTCCTTCCCATTGTATCCCTTGAAAGTACGAATTTGGAAAAACCTTTTATTTTATGTGTCTACGCAGTCATAGAAATGTATACTCCAAATTCCATGACTCTAGCTGCGGTCATTTGGTTGGTACAATTTTTATCCCTCTTTTCATTTTATCCCGAAAAATCCCTTTATTTTACGTTTCTACGCAATCAGAGGAATGTATACACCGAATTTCATTATTATAGGTGCAGCCGTTTGGTTGATACCATTTTTATCCCTCTATTCCCATTTTATCCTTAAAAGTACGAATTTGGAAAAAATACTTTTATTTTATGTATCTACTCTATTAGAGGAATTTACACACCAAATTTCGTGTTTCTATCTGTTGTCGTTTTATAGGTACCATTTTTATCCCTTTTTGTCCCATTTCGCCCCCTACAAATAAAAATCCCTTTTATGCTATAAAGGGTATGCGCATTGCAAATATCAAGTAAATACAAGCTAATATGTTCAAAAAACATGCTGAAATTTTCTAAATATTAGGGGTATTTGCAGTCCTTGTGAGGGAAAAATGATTCCCTCTGGGCCGATTTCGTTCACTTACAATCCCAACCGATCTACAACCATAAGACACATTTAGCAAAAATTTTAACCTCCTAGCTCATTTCGATCGGCCGCTATCGTGCTTTCAACAGACAGACAGACGGACAGATTTTGGGCACAGAGGTGGCCAAATTCGATGATATGAAGGGCCAAAAATATATATCGGCGATATTGTCAGATTATCGTACGGAAGAAATATCACTTGGAAGATAAAAAGACAGAAATAAAATTTTCCAAATATTAATTCAATCAAAATTATTAATTACATGAAGTGGTGGGTGAAGAACAATATAAATGATAATAAAACATAAAACAATTATGAGTTACAAAGAAAACGTTATTAAAACATTTTTAATGATTATGTTTTTACTAAAATTCTAATTTGCGCCGAAGATAGCATTAATATTTGTACTCTCATTTTCGAAATATAAGTCTGATAACACTGTGCAACATTTTTGAAGTCATTTCAAAATAACCATATACGGACACCGCTACATGATAAAAGACCAAAAAAAAAAAGACCCGTGTTTTTTTTCCCCAAAGTCATGCACTTTTTTTTTTATGGGCCCCCAGAGATTTGAGGCCTCGGTGTAATTTTTGGAAAAAAGTGATCATATTCTCAGGCTCATATCTTGCAAACCGTTCGGAATTTTGATTTACTCTCTGAGGCAAAGTTCTAGCTCTTGTCATAAAGAACAAAAATTGTGAACATATAAAATCATATATGTTTGTTGAATGGCATCGATGATGTCGTGTGGGTAAAAAATACTGGAATAAACAATTTTTCACTTTTGCGGCTACCTAAGCGCTACCTAAACGGTGTTAAGAATAATTCCTAGGAAGTTCATATGTTCTAGAAAGTTGTTTATTGAAATCTTAAGTACATTTTTGTTGTTGATTGTTTCCTTGCATTTTTAACGGTTTGCTACCTATGGACCTGAACAGGACAAAAAAGGAAAAAAATCTAATTTTTGGAAAATTTTTCACTTTTGCGGCTACCTAAGCGCTACCTAAACGGTGTTAAGAATAATTCCTAGGAAGTTCATATGTTCTAGAAAGTTGTTTATTGAGATCTTAGGTACATTTTTGTAGTTAATTGTTTCCCTGAATTTTCAACGGTTTGCTACCTATGGACCTGAACAGGGGAAAAAAGGTTAAAAAAATCGATTTTGACCTTGAAGATGAAGTTTTTTTGATTTTATATGTTCACAATTTTTGTTCTTTATGACAAGAGCTAGAACTTTGCCTGAGAATATGATCACTTTTTTCCAAAAATTACACCGAGGCCTCAAATCTCTGGGGGCCCATAAAAAAAAAGTGCATGACTTTGGGGGAAAAAAAAACACGGGTCTTTTTTTTGGTCTTTTATCATGTAGCGGTGTCCGTATATGGTTATTTTTTTTCGTGTTGCACTGTGTAAAACACGGCCCAATTAAAGGTAATTATGATGGTTAAAAATTTTGGGATTATCAAATTCAAATAGACCAACAATATGAGAAAAACCCCGACTTTTCCAAAAAAGAATCATTTCTGGGGCACGAAAATAATAAACAAATGAAAAAAATATTTATATTTTTTTATTATAATGAAGAAAATCATGATTTTTGTAAATCAGGGGTTAAATTAAACAACAGAATTATATTTTATTATATTTTATGTAATTTATTATATATTTTATTTTTATATTTTATTTTCTCGGATCGACACGAACGACAAGAAAAAGTTGAAGAAAAATCTATAGATAAATGTAGAATTCCATGTAAATCCAAACACTCCCAATTTACATCATAATTGGAATATCTTAAAATAATTTAAAACAGTTGTTTTTTTTTTCAAAAAATAAATTTCAATATTTATGTGGATAAAAGATATATTTTATTTGGATAATATATTTTTCCATTTTTATACCCTCCACCTCCAGGATAGGGGTATACTAACTTTGTCATTCCGTTTGTAACACCTTGAAATGTCGATCTGAGACCCTATAAAGTATATACATTCTTGATCGTCATAAATTTCTAAGATGATCTAACCATGTCCATCCGTCCGTCCGTCTGTTGAAAGCACGCTAGCATCTAAACGAAAGGAGCTGGAACGTTCAAGTTTTTTTTTAGATCGGTTGGGATTGAAACGGGGCGAAATCGGCCCAAAGGGAACAATTTTGCCCTCACAAGGACTAAAAATACCCATAACAATCCCTAATATTTTAGCGTATTTAAGCATGTTTTTTTTTAATATGTCTGTTTATATTTGCTTGATATTTGGTATGGGCATTCCCCTTATAGCAAAAACGTACACCATAAAGTGATTATTATTTGTAGGGGGTGAAATGGGGCAAAAAAGGGATAAAAATGGTACTTATTAAACGAAAATAGCTAGAAACACGAAATTCGGTGTGTGCATTCCTCTGACTGTGTAGACACGGAAAATAAACTGATTTTTCGAAATTCGTTCTTTTTGGGGTCAAAATAGAAAAAGGGAATAAAAATAGTATCAACCAAATGACCGCAGCTAGAGTCTTGAAATTCGGAGTATACATTACTTTGACTACGTAGACATGAAAAATAAAAGATTTTTTTTCCAAATTCGTACTAACAAGGGATACAATGGGTACGAAGGGATAAAAATGGTACCAACCAAACGGCTACACCTGGAATAATGAAATTCGGTGTATACATTCCTCTGATTGCGCAGACACTTAAAATAAACAGATTTTTTGAAATTCGTACTTTTTAGGGTTAAATGAAAAAAGGGGTTAAAAATAGTAACAATCAAATGAACGCAGCTAGAGTCATGAAATTCGGAGTATACATTCTTCTGACTGCGTAGACACGGAAAATAGACGAATATTTCGAAATTCGTACTTTTTGCGGTCTAAATAGAAAAAGGGGATAAAAATAGTACCAATTAAATGACCGCAGCTAGAGTCATGAAATTCGGAGTATATATTCCTTTGACTACGTAGACATGAAAAATAAAAGTTTTTTACCAAAATCGCACTTTCAAGGTATACAATGTGTACGGAGGGATAAAAATGCTACCAACCAAACGGCTACACCTAGAATAATAAAATTCAGTGTATACATTCCTCTGATTTTTGGGGCTAAAATGATAAAAGGGGATAAAAATAGTACCAACCAATTACCGCAGCTAGAGTCATGAAATTCAGAGTATACATTCCTCTGACTACGTAGACACGGAAAATAGAATTTTTCGAAATTCGTACTTTCAAGGGATACAATGGTACAGAGGGATAAAAATAGTACCAACTAAACGACTACAGCTAGAAGGGGGTAAAAATGGTACCAACCAATTACCGCAGCTGGAATCATGTAATTCGGTGTATACATTCCTCTGGCTGCATAGACACCCAAAATAAAAAGTTTTTTTTTCAAATTCGTATTTTTTCTTTTACGGCAAAAATTGGTTGAATCATGAAGATAGGTTATTTTGCACTATGTACGTCTGGTAATGGATTTTCAAAATTTGTACTTTTGGAATTAAATTAGAATGGAAATACAACCAACTGTAGCACCCACTATCTACCAATATTTATGGTATTTATGTAAGTTTTAGAAAATATAAATATAAGAATATTTATTTTTTGAATTGACGTATTGGTAGCCTTGCCTTATAAGCGTGGTTTGAAATAATTAAAATATTATATTTATTTATATATATATTTTTTTCAATATTTGTATTTGTTTTGGTTTGGCTATATTAAAAAATTTATATTTTCCTGTAATAATACTGCACTTCTACGAAAACAGACAACCTCTGTGGAATGCAATCCATGGTGGAGGGTATATAAAGTTCGGCCCGGCCGAACTTAACGCCGTTTTTACTTGTTTAAAATTAACTAGTATCTACAATTCTTATTTTTTTGAAAATCGGGAGAGAAAATATCATCAAAATCGTAGAGAAGATCCAAAATCATCACATGAAATTACTCAATATTTTTATTCAACAATTCATAAAGGTAACATTACTCAGTGTTATAATAAAATATATTTTTACTTTCAAATAGCGATAAAAATAGGTAATTGCGGGTACTAACATTTCAGTTGTTTTTCTAAAAAACGTTTAAATTGATCAAATTGATCATGTGCAAACATTTATAGATGTTAGTTTAAATGTGCATATATCCGAACCAATGAGATGTTTTGGAATTGCATTTAATTCATAGAATTTTGCATTCTATTAAAGAGACCGTCGACACTAAATAAATGACTTTTTTAATGACGTTTTCCCTTAACAAATATGTGAGGTATGGCTGCAAGTTGTCAATATTATGCGCGTTTCATTATTGTTTACAATATAACATTGTTATCGCCAAGCCGGTCGAGGTTTTGACCTGTGCAAATACTGATTCGCTACGGTCTTCTTAAGGCATTAAAATAAAAACAATCTACTTATATTTGCTAATCTCGTTTTAATGACAGAAATGTTTAAACCTTATCTGCCAGAAACGCTTCAAAAACCATTAAAAAATCCTTCATTTCAAAAATTAGAGTATACTTTTAGGGATAATAAATAATTGACAAACACAACAACGGTGCAACAGTTAAAAGCTGCTATTTTTCTTGATGATCTTGACTTACGGATGAATATCCGATCTAGGGTACTTTTGCGCATTTTAAGTTAGTTGATTATTACCACGAAAATTAATATCGCTCCCAGGAGTTTCTACTTCATACCTTTTTGTGTGTGGCAATTGAACTTTTGGCATTTGGAGAATCTTAGAATTTTCATTAAACATTCAAAATTATATTTTATTTTTTTCTTGTATCTGCTATTTTGTATTTTTATGACTTACAACAAGTTTATTTATGTCAGCTTACCGGACTTAAACTTATTTCATTTGCTTGTATATAAACTATGTTTCTTTAGTATATAAACAAAGGTGAGGTAAGTGCTATGTTCAGAGTCCCAATTGGGGGTTTAATATGTAAAATGATGATAATTTTTTTGTTTGTTTCCTAAAGCCTACAAACCACATATTTAATCGCTGATAGAGTTGTTCCATCGATATTCTTCTTTTGTGTTGGCCGACAACTGACTAACCATCATCATCGCCACCAAGTGTTATTCGAACTTCCAACGGGGTATTTGGAATCGCACATTGAAATACCATTTGGGGCAGACTGGCAGGCAGGCAGGCAGTCAATCGTTCCCAGCTAGGTTAGTGAAAATAACCCATAATTTCCAAAGTAATCGCAAAAAACAACAACACGTTACGTTGCGAGACAATGATACGCTTGTATTCCTTGTTTTTTTTTTTTTTTGTGTTTTTGCTCTGGCATATGTACCCGTAATTGCGGTGGGCGTAACACGTTCCTCTGTCCAATTGTGTGGAAAACATGAATCCGAATGTGCTGACTTGACTGGTGTGGAGTGGATGCCGGGGCAGAAGGGCCCCGAGACGTGTGACGTGTGAGTTACACTTTACTCACGGCTATTTTATTTTATTTTAGCACATTCAATTGTTTAGTGGCGCAGCAAAAAAATTTAAACAATAATCTTCTAGAGGCATTTAATGCACACCACTCATAAATATCTATACTGCTTGAGTAGGTACGTACTTGAGCGTTTCTTCGTCCGCTGTGGAAATAATCATATTTGAGCCGGTTAAAGCCTCTACTAGAGATAGACTGTATTTAACACGGGCCAGAGTATGCCTGGCCACGCTACGGTTTATTGTATAATAAAGCAATTAAAAGGATGTTGTGGCCAATATTATTAAAATCCAATTGAATTTCAAACTTCAAATACAACATTTTATGGAAGTCGGTTGAAAGATGCCACCTCCAGGCCAGTTGGGAGGCAGTGTCGGGAGGTCTTATTCTCAATATTTTATGAAATACATAATTTCTTAGTAAATTTTTATAATCATACTGTTTTGCAATCGATTGAGCGATGAAAATGCAATCGACTAACACATATTGACCAATTAAAAAAGGCTAAAGTTGGATATGAACTACTCTATGATACGTTAAAAAAAACTAAAATTATTTCAAATTTGACTGATTTTTATGCCCTCACTCTACAGGCATATATCATTTAGGACAGAATAAAGTGTAACACATTGAAAGAGTGACTTAAGACCCTAAGTATGTTTGGGCCAAAGCAAATTTGAGCAATGTCCGTCCAATAACTTTCTTAATAATATTTATCCCAAACGTAATTTAAGTTCGAAGATGGGCGAAATTGCCACTCCCCTTCTGGTACGTCCCACCCGCAATAAGGGCGGTATTGATATACATCATATGCTTTTGCCACGCCCTTCTAGTACCTCTCACACAATTGTCCCTATACTATGTAAACCGGTAACTGACATCCATTTCTGACATAAATAGATCGGCTCTAAATAATATAAGAGTTTTTCAAAATCCCAAAGAAATGCTTGGAATTTTGATTCTGAGAGTGAGGGTATATAAGTCGGTTTAAGCGACAGAATCTTACTTGCTTGTTTTACATAGTAAAGGGTGATTTTTAAAAGCTATAGGAAAGTTTTTCAAAAAATTCAGAAAAATACATGAAATCTTTATTTGAATCGATAGTACGGTCCATATAATTTAATGTTTGAAGATTATTTCATGCAAATGTTGACCTTGACTGCGCCTCAAATGGTCCATCCGCTTAGTCCAATTTTGGCATTTCCACGTTTTTGAGTAACAGGGTCCCAATTGCTGCGAACGGCGACTAATCGATAATTGATGGTCATCATTAAGACTGGCCGATACAGCTGCGATATTTTCTTCAGTTCGCACTCTACGTAATCGTGTTGGTGGTTTAATGTCCAACAATGTAAATTTGGTGCGAAATTTAGTCACAATAGCCCGAATAGCCGCTTCAGTGGGTCGATTAAACTATAACCATAAAATGGAAGCGCGCGATGAACTTTCTTAACAGAGCACGCATTTTGATCATAAAATTCAAAATTTTGCAAGCGTTGTTCGTTTGTAAGACGATTCATGGTTAAATTATAGACCAAACTGAAGATGTTTGACAGTGAAACAAAACACGAAACGTGCGTCAGGTGTTTAAACCAGTGTTGCTAAAAAGACAATAGCTAAAAAATCACCCTTTATTTATTTAATTTTCATTTGATGGATATATGTGCCAGTTAGAATGATAGTGGTCTAAGTCAAAAATCCAAAAAAAATCGAGATATGCCAATTGTTCTCTTTACTTTGATCAGATCTCTAATTTAAGAACTTTTATTTTTGACATTTATAACAAATGTACCCTTACAATGACATTTCTCATTTTATGCACACCAAAATTGTCTTTAGTGTTAGTTTGAAAGTGATCTAATTCACACAATATCCACTGACATTGATGTGTGGAGATGTAAACAATTTTTTTATTTATAATGTCCATTTTAGGCGATTCAAATAATTTGAATAGCATATAAAACGAAATTATTTGAAAAACAAGTAAGGAAAGGCTAAAGTCGGGCGGGCCGACTATATGATACACTCCACTTTCTATCCGAATAAAAATTAATTCGGTGAAAAAGTGAAAGGGGGAAAGATTTTTTGTATCCTGTAAATGTATGTGTTTGATAAAAAATGTTAAATCGGAAATGACATTTGTATGGGGGTATATTGCAATCTGTGTAATATAATATGTATAGTTTGGCCAAAATCGGTTAAACATTTGGGAGCAACATTTGTATTTGGGCTATATCTAAATCTGAACCTATCTTACCCACTTTCACCATTGGCTTGGAGTATAAGTTGTTGTGCCAAATTTAAAGAAAATCAGGTACAATATGTCGTTTCTAGAGCGAAAAATCTTAAATCGGGAGCGACATTTGTATGGGGGCTATATCTAAATCTGAACCGATTTCCCTCAAATTAAATAGCTTTCGTCCTTCATCCACAAAACTTATATATAATTGCGACCTGTAATTTGATTACAACAATCTAAAACTTAATAATGGGTCTGTCTCGCTTACTTTTGGGTGTTACAAACAAATGTACAAAGACATAATACTCTCGTGGAGTTTATAATAAATAATAATTTCAATATAAAGTTTCTAGTCAAACAACCTGTAAATATTTATAAATATTTTTTTTATTTATTTATTTATTTTTTTTTTAATATTTAGTGATTTCTTCTTTCATTTTTGTAAGGAATTATTACTTCTGCGAAAAAAAATCAAAATTTTATTTGTTCAATTTTTTCCAATTTTGAGAAGAATGAAAGTGGTCTGAAAGTAGTGGTTGCTTAGAAGTACCAACATTGTCGATTGTTTTATAAAAGTTCGATATGGTAGTAGGATATTCTAAGAAAAAAATTGTGCTTCGGTGAAAAAATATGTTTAATTGACTCAAACAACGGATAAAGTGTGACTTAGACCAAGATCATTCTAACTGGCACATATATAAATCTAAAATAGTAGTTTTTATATAGCTCACTTGTGCCGATAGTGCTTGCAGAATTGCGCTATTCTAGCTGAACGGAAATGATCAGTAAATTCTGGCTGAATGACTCATCTTCAAACGCCCTTTGTCCTCAATTTCTTGAAGACTTGGTTTATGATCGAATGAGTATGAATAACAGAGATTACTGTCATCCGCGAATAGATTGGATTCAAAGTCTACTCCAAGAGGTCGCCGATGGATATAAGACAAAGGGAGGGATACTCCTGCGGTTAACCTAAGCTCGTCTGATGAGAACCCATCTATAACAACAGGTATAGTGCGATCTAAATCGAGAGAAATCGCTACCAGCACCAAAAAGGGATAAGCTTAGATACGAGTGCGTCGTGCCAGACTATATCAAAGGCCTTCGAGATATCTAGAGCAACGACCTTGCTCTCACCAAACAGGCGGATTGATCGATTTCACTTCTCGGGTAGCAGCATCATCGGGTCCCCCGTATCCCTTTTTGCCCCGCTCTCACCTTAAACGTACAAAAATCCATGTATGTTGCGCATCTCAACGTCCAGAGGAATGTAGGAATCTAGGAATCTAGCTCCAATGCTTTGGTTGGTATCATTTGCATCGCTTTTTGTGCCACTCACCCCTTAAAATTTCGAAAAATCCATTTATATTGCACTTCTATGTGGTCAGAGGATTTCACCACTCTAGCTGTTATACTTTGGTTGGTACAATTTTTATCCCATTTTTTCCTCAAACGTAGAAATTTCGAAAAATTCATTTATTTGTTGCCACTTTACCTTGTCAGAGGAATGTCTACCGACCGAATTTCACGAGTATAGCTGCAATATTTAAATTGGTACAATTTTTACCCCTTGTTGTCTCTTTCCTCCACTAAAATTACAAATTTCGAAAAATGCCTTTTTGTCGCGTATCTGCATTATAATAGTAAGGCACACACCGAATTTCGAATTTCGAAAAAACTTGTATAGTCCGCCTTTCCGTCATATTTGGGAAGTACCCTGAAAATTTCATGATTCTGGCTTCAAGATGCGTATTGACTGACTGACGTAGCGCTAGGATCATGGAATTTTCAAGGTACTCCCCAGATATGACTGTAGTTGTAATACACCTATTATTAATTTTAAGGTAATATTAGGAATGTTTTTCTTTAAGCCGGGATAACGAGCTGCGATAACAAAAACTTTAATAAAAAATCTAATTTTTTGCTCAAAATAATAAATTATTTTTTCGCATTGTCGCCAACTACAATAAAAATATTTGTGTAAAAACAAATTAAAAACAAGTAAAAAACTTTATATACCCTCCATTGCATTCCACAGAGGATGTCGAATTTCGTATAAGTGCAGTAATATTAAAGGAAAATATATTTTTTTAATATAGACAAACCAAAACAAATATAAATATTAAAAAAATAATTTTACAAATAAATATAATATTTTAATTATTTCAAACAAGACTACCAATACGTCAATTCAAAAAATAAATATGCTTCTATTTATATTTTCAAAAAGCTTAAATACCATAACTATTGGTAGATAGTGGGTGCTACAGTTGGTTGTATTTCCATTCTATTTTAATTCCAACAGTACTGATTTTGAAAATCCATTATCAGACGTACATAGTGCAAAATAACCTAACTTCATGATTCAGCCAATTTCTGCCGTAAAAGAAAAAGTACGAATTTGGAAAAATCTTTATAATTTGCGTGTTTATGCAGTCAGAGGAATGTATACACCGAATTTCATGACTCTAGCTGCGGTCATTTGATTGGTACTATTTTATTCCCTTTTTTCACCGTATTTGATTATTCTATATTATTTGGTTGGTACCATTTTTATCCCTCTGTACCCATTGTATCCCTTGAAAGTACGAATTTGGCAAAAACCTTTTATTTTCCATGTCTATGTAGTCAAAGGAATGTATACTCCAAATTTCATGACTCTAGCTGCGGTCATTTGATTGGTACTATTTTTATCCCCTTTTTTCATTTTAACCCCAAAAAGTACGAATTTTGGAAAATCCGTGTATTTTACGTGTCTACGAGGAATGTATACACCGTATTTCATACCTTTAGGTGCAGCCGTTTGGTTGGTACCATTTTTATCCCTCTATTCCCATTTTAACCCTTAAAAGTACTAATTTGGAAAAAATATTTTTATATTATGTATCTACTCTATTAGGGGAATGTACACACCGAATTTCGTGTTTATAGCTGTTGTCGTTTAATATGTACCATTTTTATCCCTTTTTTGCGCCATTTCACCCCCTACAAATAAGAATCACTTTATGGTGCGCGTTTTTGTTATCGGGGGAATGTGCATACCCAATATCAAGTAAGTGCAAGCAGACATATTGAAAAAATATGCTTAAATACTCTAAAATATTACGGATATTTTTTAGTCCTTGCGAGGGGAAATTTTGTCCTAGGGGCTATATTTAAGGAGCTATGACGATTTTAAGTTTTGAAAATGAATTTTGAATTTTTGACCCGAATATAGTGATCACATATTATTGTCCATTTTGTCCTAGGGGCTATATTTAAGGAGCTATGACGGTTTTAAGAATTTTAAATTGTTGACCATAATATAGTGATCACAGATTATTGTCCATTTTGTCCTAGGGGCTATATTTAAGGATCTATGACGATTTTAAGAATTTTAAATTTTTGACCCAAATATAGTGATCACATATTATTGTCCATTTTGTCCTAGGGGCTATATTTAAGGAGCTATGACGATTTTAAGATTTGAAAATGAATTTTGAATTTTTGACCCGAATATAGTGATCACATATTATTGTCCATTTTGTCCTAGGGGCTATATTTAAGGAGTTATGACGATTTTAAGTTTTGAAAATTAATTTTGAATTTTTGACCCGAATATAGTGATCACATATTATTGTCCATTTTGTCCTAGGGGCTATATTTAAGGAGCTATGACGGTTTTAAATTTTGAAAATGAATTTTGAATTTTTCACCCGAATATAGTGATCACATATTTCTTTCCCTTTGGGTCGATTTCACCCCGTTTCAATCCCAACCGATCTACGACTATAAGACGCATTTATGGAAAATTTGAACGTTCTAACTCCTTTCGTTTAGATGCTAGCGTGCTTTCAACAGACGGACAGGCGGACGGACGGACATGGCAAGAATATATATAATTTATAGGGTCTCAGGTCGATATTTCAAGGTGTTACAAACGAAATTACAAAGTTAGTATAAAAGGGCATAAAAAAAATAGTTTGTGTTGACTTTTTTGGACTTAGCCTCGATAACCATAAAAATGTTCAAAAAAATAGTTTTTCAAAATTTGTTTTCATACACACATTGATATTGCTGTTAGCGAAAATTTAAAAAAAAAAAACATTTTGAGTGAAATTTTAACATTTGAAAAAATTCTTTGTTATCGCAGCTTAGTTATTCAGTCTTCAAGAAAAACAGTCCTATTATATTTAATACAAAGAAAGTGCATTTAAATAATTTACTTATTTAAAAATCTTTGTTTGTGGAGTGTGGAGGGGATATCAGAACGGAAATTTGGGGATTCGAAACAAAAAAGGCTGCGAACAATAACAACAGCACACTGACAAATAAAATCAACAGCTATTAACTCTCCAGTATGACCTGCAATACTAACAATAGGCCTGTTCGATTGGAATTTAGTTTTTTTTTTAATGAATCGACGATCTCCCAGTTGTTATTGTGTCTAAAACTGGATATTTTTCATTAATCTAAATTTTGCGATACTATGCGGTCACCTCACTGTAATACCAGTTTCATCGACAAGATAATCGTTAAACACTTACTCTGAATGAAATCTGTCTCAGTAGTGGCTGGACGCTGGATAAACAAACATCATGAAATTGCTACTTTTAATTGAAATTGTATTCACATGTGTAGCTCTAAGTTCGGCAGCGTTATTTCGGGGGTATTATAATGATCCAGGTAAGGTGTAAATTCATGCTCATGTACAGCTTGTATGTGGAATGCTCTTGAAATGATCTTTCAGAATATCCCGGCAAATGTGTTATGAAGGATTTAAATTTGATCTTATCTCCGGGTGAGGAGGTCTCACATCCTTCGCAATGTTCTCGACTTTATTGCTATAACGATAGTCAAGTCGAAGGTCGTAGGTAAGTTGCGAACGGTGATTGATGGAACTCTTCCAGTGTTATTTAATTTTCTTATTTTTATTTCAAAGTTGTTCTCTTGTTGGTGCGCCAGAGGGTTGTGAATTTGGCGAACGTCTCGATGCTGCCGCCCCGTATCCCGAATGCTGTCACCGTGAAATAATTTGTAAATCTGTAACGCAGTAAATGAGATAAATGGGTATCATTCTATTTTGTAGTTTGTGTTTCCTACACTGAGAATATCTTTTAATAGTCAATGATTGCTTAAAAATACAGGGTTTTGCAACAAGAGGTGTTATTTTGGTATTCAAAGAAAAATTCCATTTTTTTGAGATAAATGATCGGATGTTTATTTCATAATAAAGAGGAAGATATAACGTTAATAATGAAAAACAACATCAGCCAAATGGCCACCACGACCACGCTTACAGGACCATATCCTTTTCATGAAATTTTCCATAACCAAATCGCAAAGTGGCTGCCCTATGTCCTCGATAGCCTCACGAATTCTATCTTTGAGGTCTTGAATCGACGCTGGGCTGTTGAAGTAGGCCTGTTGGCCCCAGGGTGTTAAGTCACAAGATCTCGGTGGCCAATTGTGATCACCTCTTTCAGAGAGGCCCGGAAACTTTTCCCGTAAAGGAGCAATGGTTTCGTTGCTTGTGTGGCACGTAGCGCCGTCTTGTTCAAAATAAACGTTGTCCAGATCAATACCATCCAACTCCGACCATAAAAAAAATCATTAATCATCTCTCGATAACGCAATCCATTCACCGTAACTGTTGATCCAACCTCATTTTCGAAAAAGTAAGGTCCAATGACCCCGCCGGACCATAAACCGCACCAAACAGTCACACAGTGAAGATGGAGAGGCTTCTCAACCCAAAAGCTTTCCGAGCCCCAGATACGACAATTTTGCTTGTTGACGTAGCCACCGAGGTGGAAATGGGCCTCATCAGTCAAGCCTTAGTTTTGCGAACTGTGACTGCAAGATTTTCACCATTTTTGTAGAGCATTTTAATAATTTCAATACGTTGTTGAAGCGTGTATCGTTCCATTTTTATGCCCTCCACCTCCAGGATGGGGGTATATTCACTTTGTCATTCCGTTTGTAACACCTTGAAATATCGACCTGAAACCCTAAAAAGTATATATTCTTGATCTTCATAAAATTAGCCATGTCCGTCCGTCCGTTGAAAGCGTGCGAAAGGATTGAAATTGGACGAAATCGGCCCAAAGGGAAAAAATTTTCCCTCACAAGGACTGAAAAAACTCATTTTTCAATATGTCTGCTTGTACTTACTAACAAATAACATAACATAACAAAAACGTGCACCATAAAGTGATTCTTATTTGTAGGGGGTGAAATGGGGCAAAAAAGGGATAAAAATGGTACATATTAAACGACAACAGCTAGAGACAGGAAATTCGGTGCGCACATTCCCCTAATAGAGTAGATACATAATATAAAATTATTTTTTCCAAATTAGTACTTTTAAGGGGTAAAATGGGAATAGAGGGATAAAAATGGTACCAACCAAATAATATAGAATAATGCAATTCGGTATATACATTCCTCTGATTGCGTAGACACGTAAAATAGAAAGATTTTTCGAAATTCGTACTTTTTGGGGTTAAAATGGAAAAAGGGGATAAAAATAGTACAAGCCAAATGACCGCAGCTAAGGTCATGAAATTCGGTGTATATATTCCTCTGATTATGTAGACAAAAAATAAAAGTTTTTTTTTCAAATTCGTACTTTCAAGACATGCAATGGGTACAGAGGGATAAAAATAGTACCAACTTAACGGATACAGCTAGAATGATGAAATTCGGTGAGGACATCCATCTAATTGCGTGGACACGTAAAATAAAGAGATTTTAGAAAGTCGTACTCTTAAGTGGGCAAAATAGGAAAAAGGGGATAAAAATAGTACCAACCAAATGACCGGAGCTAGAACATGGAATTCGGTGTATACATTCCTCTGACTGCATAGACACGCACAGAGTTACAAGCCTAACCATTATTATCGGCGGCGGCGGCTTTCGGCTGATTTGCCGGCTTGTTCTGTGATTCGATCACCCCTATTTATTTGACTATTTTGGGAAAATGGAAGGAACAGTTTGTATTGGTTTCTAATACCGTTTCTTTTATTTTTTGGCAAGTAGTTCAATATACGTTAATATTAGCCAATGTTCCCATTTTTGTTTAATATTATTTTCCCATACAATAATTTTTTGGGAGTGGGAATCCAAAATTTATAATATGGATGAATTTAATAAATATATTTGCAATTGCAGCTTTTCATGTGAGTCATATTTGACCAGACATCTTGAATTTCATAATCCTCCCAAAGAATGGTAAAGCTCTACCTACTTGGACACCCTAAGAAGCGTAGTAGAGGAGCTGTTATTATCTTTTTTTGTTATTATAAGTCTATAGATACAAATATCCTTACAGACTAAAAAACTAATGTACATATATACACTTATGAACTACTTAATTATTAGGTATTTAAATACAATATAATTTTTCTTTTAATAGAGTTTTTATTTTCCGATAATTCAATGATGTGGTAGTATTTATTAAATTGAACACACAAGCGGCGGAAAGGATCATTATTAGCGTAATTTGTGTGGAAGTAATCAATGTGAATCAACTGAAAATTTCTAGTAGGTCTTTGAGGTATATTTATAAACATTCTATTCATGATAAAATTTGAATCAATGTTGCCCTGTAAAACATTCATCAGGAAAGTAATGTTCAGCATAGTACGACGACTTCTCAAAGATGGTAACTTAATAAGATTAAGTCTAAATTCATATGACGGCAGTGTACGGGGGTTCCACCCACGTCCACGTAGACAAAATAAGAGGAATTGTTTTTGCACAGATTCAATAATGTTACTATGAATAGTATAAGATGGGTCCAATATAACAGAACCATACTCAAGTATCCAGCGAAACAAAGAGGTATATAATTGCTTAGTGCCTGAAAGATCAGAAAACTCCGCTTCATAAAACCAAGAGCACTATAAGCTTTGTTTACTATCATTGAAATGTGAAGTCGAAAGTTCAGACGATCTAATAAGATTCCGAGGTCCAGAAAAGTATCTACAGTATCGAGTTCGTGATCACCAAAGAAATAATTGGTTCTAGGATGTTTAACTCTAGAAATTACCATATGTTTACATTTCAAAATATTTAGTTCCATTAAATTTACTTTACACCATTCATGAAAGCAATCAAGATCAGATTGTAGATAATAATGCTCCAACGGGTCTTTAAACGACCGAAATATTTTTACATCATCAGCATACATTAGAATATTGGAATGTCGAATTACAGATGGAAGGTCATAAATAAATAGTGTAAATAAGACGGGGTTGTGTTTTATAGGAACATATGGCCACGCATACTGGAATTGATTTATATAAATGCGACTTCAAATCAAAATAGAATCTATAGACGTCATCATATAGTGGGATACCAAATTCAAAGAAAGATCCATATATTTCTCAGTGGAAGGTTGTCTAAGACGACAGTTATATTTTCTTTTACAATATTAAGTGGGTTGTTTATTTTGGTAGTAAGATTTCACTGAGTTAGAACTCCGTCAAGTCTCGGCGGCGTGGTTGAAGTCGATATGAGTCGATGAAATCGGCGGCGTGGTTGAAGTCGATGTGAGCCGATGAAATCGGCGGCTGCGCGGCTCGTGCAGAAAAATGCTTCGGCGGCGACTTGTTGGCTTAAAATCGGCAAAAATTTGTTGAATCATGAAGGTAGGTTATTTTGCACTTGAGATACTGGAGTTTCAAAATTTGTATTTGTAAAGAGTGATTTTTTTGAGGTTAGGATTTTCATGCATTAGTATTTGACAGATCACGTGGGATTTCAGACATGGTGTCAAAGAGAAAGATGCTCAGTATGCTTTGACATTTCATCATGAATAGACTTACTAACGAGCAACGCTTGCAAATCATTGAATTTTATTACCAAAATCAGTGTTCGGTTCGAAATGTGTTCATGTGTTCGAAATGTTCAGCGATGAGGCTCATTTCTGGTTGAATGGCTACGTAAATAAACAAAATTGCCGCATTTGGAGTGAAGAGCAACCAGAAGCCGTTCAAGAACTGCCCATGCATCCCGAAAAATGCACTGTTTGGTGTGGTTTGTACGCTGGTGGAATCATTGGACCGTATTTTTTCAAAGATGCTGTTGGACGCAACGTTACGGTGAATGGCGATCGCTATCGTTCGATGCTAACAAACTTTTTGTTGCCAAAAATGGAAGAACTGAACTTGGTTGACATGTGGTTTCAACAAGATGGCGCTACATGCCACACAGCTCGCGATTCTATGGCCATTTTGAGGGAAAACTTCGGAGAACAATTCATCTCAAGAAATGGACCGGTAAGTTGGCCACCAAGATCATGCGATTTGACGCCTTTAGACTATTTTTTGTGGGGCTACGTCAAGTCTAAAGTCTACAGAAATAAGCCAGCAACTATTCCAGCTTTGGAAGACAACATTTCCGAAGAAATTCGGGCTATTCCGGCCGAAATGCTCGAAAAAGTTGCCCAAAATTGGACTTTCCGAATGGACCACCTAAGACGCAGCCGCGGTCAACATTTAAATGAAATTATCTTCAAAAAGTAAATGTCATGGACCAATCTAACGTTTCAAATAAAGAACCGATGAGATTTTGCAAATTTTATGCGTTTTTTTTTAAAAAAAAGTTATCAAGCTCTTAAAAAATCACCCTTTATATGTATTTTTATCATTTTATGGCTCAATTATCAAAAACATAATTCAACAACAGGTCAACAATACACACATACATGTTTTGGTTATATTCAAAAAAAAAAAAAAAAATAATTTAGATTTGCGCTTCTACGTTGCCAGAGGAATTTACACACCAAATTTCATGACTATAGCTGCAATACTTTAGCTGGTACTATTTTTATCCCGTGTTGTCCCGCTTAGGATCCTTAGTCACTCCTTTAATGCGTTACACTTTTTTATACCCTCCACCTCCTGGATGGGGTATATTCACTTTGTCATTCCGTTTGTAACACCTTGAAATATTCATCGGAGACCCCATAAAGTATATATATTCTGGGTCGTGGTAAAATTCTAAGACGATTTAGCCATGTCCGTCTGTCTGTCTGTTGAAAGCACGATAGCGGCCGAACGAAATAAGCTAGGAGGTTTAAATTTTGCCTAACTGTGTCTTATGGTTGTAGATCGGTTGGGATTGAAAGTGAGCGAAATCGGCCCAGAGGGAAAAATTTTTCCCTCACAAGGACTAAAAATACCCCTAATATTTAGAGTATTTCAGCATGTTTTTTGAACATATTAGCTTGTATTTACTTGATATTTGCAATGCGCATTCCCTCTATAGCATAAAAGGGCACCATAGAGTGTTTTTTATTTGTAGGGGGCGAAATGGGACAAAAAGGGATAAAAATGGTACCTATTAAACGACAACAGATAAAAACACGAAATTTGGCGTGTACATTCCTCTAATAGAGTATATACATAATATAAGAGTATTTTTTTTATAAATTCGTACTTTTTAGGGGTTAAATGGGGATAGAGGGATAAAAATAGTACCAACTTAACGGCTACACCTAGAATAATGAAAGTCGATATATACATTCCTCTGATTGCGTAGACACGTAAAATAAAAGAACTTTCCAAAAATTCGTACTTTTTGGGGTTCAAATGGAAAAAGGGGATACAAATAGTACCTACCAGATGACAGCAGCTAGAATCATGAAATTCGGAGTATACATTTCTCTGACTGCGTAGACACGAAAAATAAAACTTTTTTTTCCAAAGTCGTACTATCAAGGGATACAATGGCTACAGGGGATAAAAATAGTACCAACTAAACGAATACAGCTAGAATGATGAAATTCGGTGTGTACATCCCTCTAATTGTGTAGATACGTAAAATAAAGAGATTTTAGATAGCCGTACTCTTGAGGGGGCAAAATTGGAAAAAGCGGATAAAAATAGTACCAACAAAATGGCTGCTGATAGAATCATGGAATTCGGTGTATACATTCCTCTGACTGCATAGCCACGTAAAATATTTTTTTTTTTTTTCAATTTCGTACTTTATTTTGTTGCTTTTACGACAAAAAATGGTAGAATCATGAAGTTGTCTTATACTGCGTACGTGAGAGATAAGGTATTTGCAAAATGTATACTTTTGAATTTAAAAAATAGATGGAAATACAACCAACCATAGGACTGCAGCTGAAAATACGCTCTCTATCCCCAAATATTTAGGGTATTTATGATTGCTCCCTTATATTTACTTTATGAATTGAAGTATTATATCCATTATATATATAGTATACAAATATTGGTAGCCTTGGCTTATTAATTAAATTTCTGATTTTCATACAGTTAAAATTTGTTGCAGACATTCCTCTTGTAGCTTGGAAGCACCACAAAGAAAGTAAAAGTTTTAGCGGGCGAAATGGGACAAAAAGGGATAAAATATGGTACCAATGATACGACAACAGCTAGAATCATGAAATTCGGTGTGTACATCCCTCTAATTGCATAGATACATAATACAGAGGGATTTTTCGAAATTCGTACTTTTAAGGGATATAATTAAAAAAGAGGGATAAAAATGGGACCTACCAAACCGCTGAAGTTGAAATCATGAAATTCGGTGTATACATTCTGACTATGAAGACTCGAAAAATGTTTTTTTTTCGAAATTTGTACATTTGGGCGTAGAATGGGGCGAATGGGGATATCTGTAAAATTTATACTTTTCTTATCACTTTGTCTGTATTTGAAAATGCTTCTTTCTAATGGCGACTGCCAATCGCCTAATATTTAGGCATGTTCATTTTCACAATTTCAGCATTTTATTTATATATTTTAAACAGTGCGCATAAGTATACATTATAGTTTGAAATAGTAAACAAATATAGTAATGTGCATAAAAATATCACAATTTTCGTAATATGGTACTGTGCTTCTATGTAAAGTCGACATCCTTTAATCTGCTGTTAATACTGTGGAATGCACTCCGTAGTGGAGGGTATATAAGATTCGGCCCGGCCGAACTTAACGCCTTCTAACTTGTTCTGTCTCAAATGATATATACACTGTAGAGTGAGGGTATAAAAAAATCACCGAATTTATGATTTTTTTACCATCAAAAATTGAGAATTTTTGTAATATTTATCTTTAATAATTTAATAATTTTAAACAATATTTTCATAAAACTACTCACGAACGAAACTACAAAATCAATGTATTTTACGTACAAATAGATCACTCTCCGGAGCTTCTTCTTATCAAATATCAAGACTGCAAGATGAACATTCCAATTAGAAAATAGCATTTTACTCGCTAAGTGTTGGCGACGTGGGATAAAGTTGATTATTTGCCCGATTGTCCGACAATCTGACCGATTTCTATCCGTCCGTCTGACGTATATCACACATCTGTCCAATGTCTGTTAAAATCAAGTTACATCTACATAAAACAAGCTAAACTATTTCTTTGGATATAGAGGGTAGGTCATTTAACATTTTAAATTTAAATTACCGATTACTTTGACTTTGAAAGGTAGAATAAGATTAATTTTTATACACTCCACGAGAGTATTATTTCTTTGTGGATTTGTTTGTAACACCCAAACGGAAGCGAGATAGACCCATTATTAAGTATACCGATCGACTTAGAATCACTTTCTGAGTCACCTGCGGTAAAAATGTGTTAGATCGGTTCAGATTTATATATAGCTCCTATACAAATTTCGCTTCCGATTTGATTTTTTCCGCTCTAGAAACCACAAATTGTATCAGATTGTCTTCAGATTTGGCAAAACATCTTATGTTTCAACTAGAAACACCTGTGGTAAAAATGTGTTAAATCGGTTCAGATTTATATATAGCTCCCATACAAATTTTGCTCCCGATTTGATTTTTACCGCTCTAGAAACCAGAAATTGTATCCGATTGTCTTCATATTTGGCAAAACATATTATATTTCAACTAAAAACACCTGCGGTAAAAATGTGTTAGATCGGTTCAGATTTATATATAGGTTCCATAAAAATTTCGCTCCCGATTTGATTTTTACCGCTCTAGAAACCACAAATTGTATCAGATTGTCTTCAGATTTGGCAAAACATCTTATATTTAAACTAGGAACACCAATGGTGAAAATGGGTCACATCGGTTCAGATTTATATAGCTCCCATTAAAATTTCGCTCACGATTTGACTTTTTCTGCTCTAGAAACCACATATTTCTCTCCCGGATATACTTTTTCCGCCCCAGAAACCACGAATTTTCGCCGAATTTCTTCAAAGTTAGCATAACACGTTATATTTGACTATATTATATTTTGACACTTTATTCCATGTTTGGATATAGCCCCGATACAAATATTCTTCTCGATTTGACAAATAAGGTCAGGTCATATTAGCCTATGATTAGGAAACATACAAAAATTCTTCCCGTTTTCACTTTTTTACCGAGTTGGATTGTATTCGGATAGAAAGTGGAGTGTATCATATAGTCGGCCCGCCCGACTTTAGCCTTTCCTTGCCTTGTTTAAGACTGAAATTGTTTTCCGGGAGATTTTCATTTCACACCAATCTCAGGTGTGTTTTTTCTATTATGCGTGACATCATTGCCTAGCACAAGTGAGGCTAAAAAATATCCAAAAACACACCTCTAACGGCTAAAAATGTCATGAAACGGATTTGGACCACTTTGACACATAGTTTTATAGTATCGAATGATATAGTACACTCTCGTCTTCAAATTCCTAAACAAATCTATTGAAGGAATTCCCAGTTTAAACAAAACATTATACAGTCGAACATGATTATAACGAACAACGGATATAGCAAACAATTCAGAAAGCAAACAGGTTTTTGAGGTTCCTTCTCAAAGAAAAATTAGTGTCATGTGTATATCTTAATTTTGGTAAAACTAAAGACCTAAAGTAAGCAAAATATATCCAAAGTTTCCCTTCCTTCCCTTGTTGTTTGCATTTTAATGAACTTCCCTGTTTGTAAGCCTCTTAGGTCTGCCAACAAATGATGACTTTAATCAAAATTAATAGAACACTAAAATCACCCGTCTTACTCATCTGCAAATTAGAGTGAGTTACTGTCATTTTGAACTTGTTTTTCTTTTAATTTAATTTTGCAGACAATACAAATATTTCAATATTTACTTTTAATACGTTTATAACAAACTATAAATCTGTCGAGTCCATTGTAATCGCGTCTGATCGTACAATAAATTCGAATAACAATGCGCCTGACGTCACCATTAAGCTTGGGTTTTTTCGTAAATCAATTCATGCGACTTTGTTTACGTTCATCTCAATTTTTGCAATGAATGATACTGCGTTCTACAGCTCACAACAACAACCTGTTTCAATTCACGAAGTTCACGCTCAAATACTCTCCACGAGTCGGACATTTCAGTTCAGTATTGAATTGCTGCTGCGAACACCAACAACATGAAGTTAAGAATTTTAATCGCAATTTTAATCGTGTGCACCGGCCTAAGTTCAGCGGCGGTATTTCGTTCGATTTACAAAGATCCAAGTGAGTTATTACTAAACGCTGTGTGGGTCCCAAATCAAAAGATTCTAAGTTGAGCGGCTTGAAATGTCATTTCAGATCATCCCGATAAATGTGTTTTGAAAGGATTAAATTTGGTATTATCACCGGGTGACATAGTCCCCTACCCTGGGAAATGCATGCGTCTTATGTGCTTTGAGGATTATTCAATAGCCGGTCATAGGTGAGTTTGGCTGGCCCCAGCTTGTAATTGTTAATAATTATTTTTGTTTTCTTTTTTAAAGTTGTGGTGTCGTTGCTCCCCCCGATGGTTGCATATTGGGTGATCCACTCGATGCTGCGGCGCCATACCCAGAATGTTGCCGAAGAGAGTTTATTTGCAATACTATAGATTACTTAAATAAATAATTATAATAATGAGTTGCTAAATTATTCTAAATTAGTTGCCATACAATCCGTTATCGATCTCAAAACTAATAAATTAAAATTAAAAAAACAGAAGTTTGAAATTGTTAGACTGAGTTTATACTACTTTGCTATTAAGTTTATAACGCCTTGATACCCCGAAAGCATAACATACTGATTATACTGATACAGACAAGATCAACTTCGTTGGGCACCCATATTTGTGGTCGACTGGGGGATTTTTCACATTAAAAATTTTTTGGGCTATTTTTATATTAAAAATTTCAACATTTACAAAAATTACAAAATTCTTGGGGTATTTTTATATTAAAAATTAAAATTCTTTTAGGTGATTCATAAAAATTCAAATATCATAAAAATAAATATTCATACAAAATATATTGGGCGATTTTTTATATCAAAAATTACCCGTTTTTCATATTAAAAACTACAAAAAAATGTGGGAGATTTTTCTTACAATTTTTTTAACAATTTTTTATAAAAAATGCCCACTTTTTGGGCGATTTTTTGATATGAAAAATTACCCAATTTTCGTATTAAAAATTACAAACATATTTGGGAGATTTTTCACAATAAATATCGCCAAAAATTTTGGACGATTTTCATATTAAAAATTACAAAACTATTGGGGTTTTAAAATTAAAATTATTTAAACAAAAGCATATTAAAATTACAAAATATATTGGTCGATTTTTATATCAAAAATTACAAAATTTTTTGGCCGTTTTTCATATTGAAAACTACAACAAAATGTGGTCGATTTTTCATATTAAAAATTACATTTTTTGGACGATATTTCATATTAAAAATTAAAAAAAAATTTGGGCGATTTTTCTTATTATAAATTACAAATACGATTTTCATATGAAAAATTACAAATTTTTTGAGCGATTTTTTTATATAAAAAAATTACCCAAGTTTTGGTCGATTTTCAAAAATTAGAAAAATTTTTGGACGATTTTTCATATACAAATTGCAAAAATTGGGCGATTTTCATATGAAAAATTACAAAATATTTTAAAAATTAAAAAATATATCAAAAATATATTAAACATTAAAAAATGGGAAATGGGATGAAAATATATTGGGCAATTTTTTATATCAAAAATTACAAATTTTTTTGGGCGTTTTTTCATAAAATTGTGGGAGATTTTTCATAAGAAAAATAACAAACAAATCTTTTGGGCGATTTTTCTTATTAAAATTTACAAACATTTTTGGACGATTTTCATATGAAAATTACAAATTTTTGAGTGATTTTTTATAAAAAAGTACCCAATTTTTGGTCGATTTTTCATATTAAAAATCACAAAATTTTTTACGCGAATTTTCATATGTAATATGTCCCAATATTTGGGCGATTTTTTATGAAAATTTATCCAATATTTGGGTGAATTTTCATATTAAATTCATTTTTTTGCGAGATTTTTCACATTAAAAATCAGAAAATTTTTGGGCTATTTTTCATATGAAAAAATTACCCAATTCTTGGACGATTTTTCATATGAAAAATTAAACAATTTTTGGACGATTTTTCATATTAAAAATCACAAAATTTTTTGCGCGATTTTTCATGTGTAATTTTTGGGCGATTTTTTATATGAAAAATTACGCAATTTTTGGGGGATTTTTCGTATTAAAAATTACAAACATTTTTGGGAGATAATTCAGAATAAAAATCACAAAAAATTATTGGACGATTTTTCATACTAAAAATTACAAAAAATTTCATATTAAAAATTATAAAATTTTTTGGCGATTTTTCATATGAAAAATTACCCTTTTTTTTGATTATTTTTCATATAAAAAATTGCATAAAAATAAAAAATGGGCGATTTTTTATACAAAAAATTATTAAATTTTTTGGTCGATTTTTCATATAAAAAATTACCAAATATTTTTAGCGACTTAAGAAAAATGGGAGATTTTCATATGAAAATATATTGAGTGATTTTTTATATCAAAAATTAAAAATTTTTTGGCGTTTTTCATATTGAAAACACAATAAATTGTGGGAGTTTTTTCATATAAAAATACATTTTTTGGACGATTTCATTATTAAAAAATTCAAAATTTTTTGGGCGATTTTTCTTATAGAAAATTACTCAATTTTTGGGAGATTTTTCATATTAAAATTGACAAAAATTTTTGGAGATTTTTCATATTAAAAATCACTATAAAATTTGATTTTTCATATAAAAAATACATTTTTTGGACGATTTCATTATTAAAAAATTAAAAATTTTTTGGGCTATTTTTCTTATAGAAAATTACTCAATTTTTGGGAGATTTTTCATATTAAAAATCACTATAAAATTTGAGAGATTTTTCACAATAAAAATCACTAAAAAATTTGGGAGATTTTTCACAATAAAAATCACAAAAAAATTTTGGACAATTTTTCATATTAAAAGTTACAAAAAATTTTGTGCGATTTTTCGTATTAAAAGTTACAAATTTTTTGTGCCATTTTTCATATTAAAAATTGCAAAAATTTAAAAAATATCAAATTTTTTTGCGTGATTTTTCATATGTAATATGACTTAATTTTTGTGCGATTTTTTATATGAAAAATTAAAAATTATTGAGCGATTTTTTTTTCATATTAAAAATTACAAATTTTTTGAACAATTTTTTATATTAAAAATTAATTTTTGGTGGGATTTTTATAACAAAAATTACAATATTTTTTGGGCGATTTTTCTCAATAAAAATTAGAAAAATTTTGGGTAATTTTTTATGTGAAGAATTACCCAATTTTTGTGGCAAATTTTAATGTGGCTGACCGCCATTCTGTTCGCCTGGAATCTATCTGTCTGATTTCGGAAGTGCAGAAATCACACACAGTACGTGTATAGCCTGGTAATCTATGTAGCTGTCCGGCTGTTTGTCTTCCGTCTGACTGTCTGCCTGTTTGTCCTTTCGTCAGCCTTTCTATCCAACATTTATAGATGTTTTATGTTTTTATAGATTATTTTGTGCTATAATTTTTTTCATCCGCACACTCCCTCCTCTGAACTTTAGTTCATACATATTGAGACTAAAGTAACTGATCTTGATTAAAATACTCGCTTGACATGAGATCATTGGTAAAACTCAAAAACCTGAAAACCAAACAAAACAAAACAAATCAGTATGACTTTATCAGTTGTCACACAAACAGCATGGACGGGATAATATTAATGAATATCTTAATATTTTATTTGACCGCGACGTCAGCGGCAGCTACACGAGGGGTTTCCCATGATCCAGGTAGGTATTCTCTAATGAATGCAAGCCAATAAATTAAACAAAAAGTATAACTTTTAGATTATCCGGGTAAATGTGTTGTGAAAGATCCAAATGTAATACTATCGCCGGGAGACGAATTCAATGACCCTCTGCGGTGTCTGAACATTAAGTGTCGGGAGAACAGTGTAGTCGAATTATATAGGTAAGGAAATGAGATGCAGTACGTCAAGAATACTACCACATTGACGTTTAATGTCTTCTTTACAGTTGCGGTAGTATGGTCGCCGCCCCTACTGGTTGCATGTGGGGTAAGCACATCGAAGCAAGCGCTCCCTTCCCCAAATGCTGCCCTCGAGAAACTATCTGCAACAATTGATATTTATAAACATGTGAATTGATTTGTATTTTTTTTTTTCAAAATACAATAAAAGATTATAAATATATATGTATCTCAAAAAATAAAAAACATAGAGTATTATTTATTTTCTATGTCTACGAAGAAAGTGCGGTGAAACATTTAAAATTTGAACTACCGATTACTTTGACTTTGAAGGGTAGAATAACATTAATTTTTATTTTCATGGGACGCTATATGCTTGAACAAAATGGGGATATATTAATAACTTACTTCCAAAGTAGCGAGTCTTTAACGCAAACTGTAAGAAATGTACGTGAACAATTTTCGTGTTTTTCTGAGAAAGCTCGCTTTCATCTCGGTGGCTATGTCAATAAGTAAAATTGCCGCATATGAGCTTCAGAGAACCCACACGTGCCTATTGAGAAGCCAATGCATACACAACGTGTACCTCTTTGGTGTGGATTTTGGGCTGGCGGCATCATTGGGCCACGTCCTGAAAAATTGGCTTGCTCGGAAGAGATACTGCCAGTCGTGGTAGTTGTAGGCATGATATTGTGTTCCATTATTAAATGACAAAGTTCAACCTTTGCTTTCCAGAAGTCTGAAAAATAATCAGTATTTTTTATAGCCGATTCTAATTTAAAATTTTAAATGGCTCACCTTATACCTGTTTCCCCATAAAAAGTAAAAATTTCAGTCAGTCAGAGGAATTTTTATTTCAGCCGAACGTACCATCTTTATACCCTCCACCTCCAGAATGGGGGTATATTCAACGCAGACCCCATAAAGTATATATATTCTGGGTCGTGGTAAAATTCTAAGACGATTTAGCCATGTCCGTCTGTCTGTCTGTTGAAAGCTCGCTAACTTCCGAACGAAATGAGCTAGGAGATTGCAATTTTCCGTAGATGTGTCTCATGCTTGCAGATCGGTTGGGATTGAAACCGGGCGAAATCGGCCCATATTTTCCCTAACAAGGACTGAAAATACCCCGAATATGTAGACTATTTAAGCAATTTTGTTTTGAAAATTTCCAATTTCATACACTTTCCAATTTCGTACTTTCCTCCAGTAACGTGTAATCACAAAAAAAGTACAAACAAGTAAAAACGTTGTACAAAAGTACAAAAGTAAAACATAAAATAAATATTCTTATATTTATATTTTCAAAAAAGCTTAAATACCACAAATATTGGTTGATAGTGGGTGCTACAGTTGGTTGTATTTCCATTCTATTTTAATTCCAAAAGTACAAATTTTGAAAATCCATTATCAGACGTACATAGTGCAAAATAACCTAACTTCATGATTCATGATTGTATCCCTTGAAAGTACGAATTTCGAAAAATCCGTTTATTTTCCGTGTCTACGCTGTCAGAGGAATGTATACTCCGAATTTCATGACTCTAGCTGCGGTCATTTGGTTGGTACTATTTTTATCCCCATTTTTCATTTTAACCCCAAAAAGTAATTTTTTTGAAAAATCCGTGTATTTTACTTGTCTATGCAATCAGAGGAATGTATACACCGAATTTCATTATTCCAGGTGTACTATTACTATTTTTATCCCCTTTTTTCATTTTAACCCCAAAAAGTACGAATTTCGAAAAACCTATCTATTTTATGTGTCTACGCAATCAGAGGAATGTATACACCGAATTTCATTATTCTAGGTGCAACTGTTTGGTTGGTACCATTTTTATCCCTCTATTCCCATTTTACCCCTTAAAAGTACGAATTTGGAAAAAATACTTTTATATTATGTCTCTACTCAAATAGAGGAATGTACACATCGAATTTCGTGTTTCTAGCTGTTGTCGTTTAATATGTACCATTTTTAACCTTTTTTTGCCCTTTTCACCCCCTACAAATAAGAATCACTTTATGGTGCACGTTTTTGCTATAAGGAGAATGCGCATACCAAATATCAAGCAAATATAAACAGATATATTAAAAAAACATGCTTAAAAACGCAAAAATGTTAGGGATTATTATGGGCATTTTTAGTCCTTGTGAGGGAAATTTTTTTCCCTTTGGGCCGATTTTGCCCCGTTTCAATTCCAACCGATCTACAACTATAAGACGCATTTATGAAAATATGAACGTTCTAGCTCCTTTCGTTTAGATGCTAGCGTGACAGACAGACGGACGAACGGACATGGCTAGATCGTCATAGATTTTTATGACGATCAAGAATATATATACTTTATAGGGTCTCAGGCCGATATTTCAAGGTGTTACAAACGGAATGACAAAGTTAGTATACCCCCATCCTGGAGGTGGAGGGTATAAAAAGATTTAGCGGATTAAATGGCAAAAAAGGGATAAAAATAGTACCTTTGATACGACAACAGCTAGAAACATGAAATTCGGTGTGTACGTTCCTATAATTACGTAGGCAAGTAAAATAGAGAGATTTTTCGAAATGTGTACTTTTAAGGGATACACTTGGAAAAGGGGGATAAAAATAGTACCAACTAAACCGCTGAAGATAAAATCATGAAATTCGGTGTATGCATTTATCTGACTGTGTAGACGTGAAATATAAGGGATTTTCTTCGAAATTTGTACTTTTAGGCAGAAAATGGGGCGAAAGGGATAAAAATGGTACCAAAATACGACAAATAAAGATATCTTTCGATATTCGCACCTTTAGGATCAAAACGGGATAAAATTGGTACCAAGCAAACGGCTGTTGCTAGAATCATGTAATTCAGTGGTTATACTGTGGCCTGTCTTCGTAGATACGCACAATATGAGTATTTCTCCCAAATCGTACTTTATGGTCAACATTTTGTTAATTTTGGGTACAGCACAACCTTTGGTCTTGAACCAAAATAAATGACAACACATACAACATAACAGGCCAACAATACATACAAACAACAACAATACACACGAGGTACAGTGAAGACGGGACATATCGTACAACAACAATCTTTGCATTGTTGCGAGCGATGCATAACATTGAATTGGCAAAGTGAGATTTTTAGTGTGTCGACTTAGTTTGGTGGAATAATTTGTTTATCAGCGCTTCTCATTTGTCATCTGGGACCGCTGGTACTAATATGAACCCTGATTTAAGTCAAAGACATACATTCGTTGCGAAAGTTCTGACGAGTTGGGGTAGCGCCCATCGAAACTGCTCAGTCAACTTTTAGCTGCAACAATAAAGGTCTCACTTTGCCTTTTTTCTAATTTTAGGTTCTGCTGAAGACTTCAGCACAACCTTTGGTCTTGAACCAAAATAAATGAGAACTCATTTTAAAAATGCTAAAAGTGGTACCAAGCCAACGGATGTAAAGAGTGATTTTTTTGAGGTTAGGATTTTCATGCATTAGTATTTCACAGATCACGTGGGATTTCAGACATGGTGTCAAAGAGAAAGATGCTCAGTATGCTTTGACATTTCATCATGAATAGACTTACTAACGAGCAACGCTTGCAAATCATTGAATTTTATTACCAAAATCAGTGTTCGGTTCGAAATTTTTTATCGACAAATTTTGTTCAGCGATGAGGCTCATTTCTGGTTGAATGGCTACGTAAATAAACAAAATTGCCGCATTTGGAGTGAAGAGCAACCAGAAGCCGTTCAAGAACTGCCCATGCATCCCGAAAAATGCACTGTTTGGTGTGGTTTGTACGCTGGTGGAATCATTGGACCGTATTTTTTCAAAGATGCTGTTGGACGCAACGTTACGGTGAATGGCGATCGCTATCGTTCGATGCTAACAAACTTTTTGTTGCCAAAAATGGAAGAACTGAACTTGGTTGACATGTGGTTTCAACAAGATGGCGCTACATGCCACACAGCTCGCGATTCTATGGCCATTTTGAGGGAAAACTTCGGAGAACAATTCATCTCAAGAAATGGACCGGTAAGTTGGCCACCAAGATCATGCGATTTGACGCCTTTAGACTATTTTTTGTGGGGCTACGTCAAGTCTAAAGTCTACAGAAATAAGCCAGCAACTATTCCAGCTTTGGAAGACAACATTTCCGAAGAAATTCGGGCTATTCCGGCCGAAATGCTCGAAAAAGTTGCCCAAAATTGGACTTTCCGAATGGACCACCTAAGACGCAGCCGCGGTCAACATTTAAATGAAATTATCTTCAAAAAGTAAATGTCATGGACCAATCTAACGTTTCAAATAAAGAACCGATGAGATTTTGCAAATTTTATGCGTTTTTTTTAAAAAAAAGTTATCAAGCTCTTAAAAAATCACCCTTTACCTAGAATCATGAAATTAGATGTGTTGATTCCAATATGGACGCGAAACATAAGGGATCTCTGAAATTTGTACTTTTCTTATCAAAATGATTGCAAATGGCCCTGAGGGAAAATGTTTCTATCTAATGACGACTGACAATACACCTAATATTTAGAGTACATTTTTGAAGATTGCTCCCTCATGTTCACTTTTTGATTACAACTGCAGTACTATATATATATTAGTAGTTACTTCACTTCTTTGTAAAGTCGACAGGTGCTAATCTACCGGTAATTCTTTGGAATGCACTCCGTGGTGGAGGGTATATAAGATTCGGCCCGGCCGAACTGAACGCCATTTTACTTGTTATCCCTGTTTTTGCTTTTTACCTCCATTCCATCACAATTCAGCCTCTTCATTTCCATTTAATTTATTTTCAAACCACCCCCAAAAATAGAAAAGTATATTTAAATTTTTTTTCATATTTTGTTGCCTAGTGCTATTAGTTTATTTCTATTTAATACTCAATATTTATTTTTATATTTCGCTTTTGCGGTATTATTTATCATTACAAATAATTTCTCGATGACAGCATTTCGGATAAGGCGCTATAACTTGTTTGCCCTCGACGCAACCTTTTGGCGGTGCAAGGATTCCACAGCTTCAAAGTAAAAACACAGGCCTTCATAATAAATGTATTACAAAAGTCATGTATCCTACTCACCTATAGCTTTCGATTATACTATGCTCGTGACACTTGACTTTAACACATTTTTCGGGGTCATTGACCTCCTGACCAGCTGATAATATCCCCACACCGTAAATTCTATCGATACACTTGCCAGGATGATCTTATGGAAGAGATAAAAGGATACACTTAAGAAGCGTGTTAAACAATCACTTACCGGAATCCCCGCTATAGCCCATAAATGCGGCTGCTGAACTCAAGGCTGTATAAACGATTAAGAGACTTAAACAAATTAGCAATTTCATGGTGTTGTTTTGCTTGGATCGGAATGTCAACTGAGTGGTTTTACGTTCGGAGAGATTATTTAAATACAAGTTGTATGCGCGATAATACAATTGCGTCTACACAGTGCTACAAGAATTCTGGGGATACAAGCAATTTACCTCGAAAGAGGGTAAAATTTAGCACAATATTTTGGACAATTTATTTTTTTGAGTAGATATATTTTTAAAATTCAGCTTTCGGGACACAATAACTAAAGTAATATTTTGTAAACGAGTGCTATCGCCACAATACTGAATTAAGATGCAATGAATTCTATATTACGTCACAATTTTTTCTCTACTTCTCAATAAGAAAAATATGGGGTAAATACAATTTTTTATTTTGCAAAAATACAATTAAAGCTCAATTGAAAATAAAATCAGCGGTTACGACATCAGAATTTTGTTGCGGAACGTATTGTGTACTCGATTGGATATTGGGAATGTCCTGAGTAATTGGAAAAATGGAGTTTTACGGAAAACCCAAAAATAGGCAGAAATAGTAAAAAACAAGTAAAACCGGCGTTAAGTTCGGCCGGGCCGAACTTTATACACCCTCCACCATGGATTGCATTCCACAGAGGTTGTCGGTTTTCGTAGGAGTGCAGTAATATTACAGGAAAATATATTTTTTTTAATATAGCCAAACCAAAAGAAATACAAATATTGAAAAAATAATTTTATAAATAAATATAATATTTTAATTATTTCAAACTATTATTTATTTCAAATCAGAAAATAAATATTCATATATATTTATATTTTTAAAAAGCTTAAATACCATAAATATTGGTAGATAGTGGGTGCTACAATTGGTTGTATTTTCATTCTATTTTAATTCCAAAAGTACAAATTTGGAAAATCCATTATCAGACGTACATAGTGCAAAATAACCTAACTTCATGATTCAACCAATTTTTGCCGTAAAGTAAAAGGCACGAGTTTAGAAAAAAAAAAACTTTTTATTTTGCGTGTCTATGCAGTCAGAGGAATGTATTCACCGAATTCCATGATTCCAGCTGCGCCCGTTTGGTTGGTACCATTTTTACCCCCTTGACGTTTCTACGCAATTAGAATTTCATCATAGCTATAGTCGTTTAATGGGAACTATTTTTATCCCTCTGTACCATTGTATCCCTTGAAAGTACAAATTTCGAAAAATCCGTTTATTTTTCGTGTCTACGCAGTCAGAGGAATGTATACTCCGAATTGCATGACTCTAGATGCGGTCATTTGGCTCGTACTATTTGTATCCCCCTTTTCCATTTTAACCTCAAAAAGTACGAATTTCGAAAAATTCGTCTATTTGCCGTGTCTACGCAGTCAAAGGAATGTATAGACAGAATTTCATGACTCTAGCTGTTGTCATTTGGTTGGTACTATGTTTATCCCTTTTTTCTATTTTGACCCCAAATAGTACGAATTTCGAAAAATCTGATTATTTTCCGTGTCTACGCAGTCAGAGGAATGAATACTCCGAATTTCATGACTCTAGCTGCGGTCATTTGATTGGTACTATTTTTATCCCCTTTTTCATTTTAACCCCAAAAAGTAAGAATTTTGAAAATGCGTGCATTTTACTTGTCTGTGCAATCAGAGGAATGTATACACCGAATTTCATTATTCTAGGTACAGCCGTTTGGTTGGTACCATTTTTATCCCTCTATTCCCATTTAACCCCTTAAATGTACGAATTTGGAAAAAAATACTTTTATATTACGTATCTACTCAATTAGAGGAATTTACACACTGAATTTCGTGTCTCTAGCTGTTGTCGTTGAATATGTACCATTTTTATCCCTTTTTTGTCAGATTTCACCCCCTACAAATAAGAATCACTTTATGGTGCACGTTTTTACTATAAGGGGAATGCGCATACTAAATATCAAGCAAATATAAACAGACATATTCAAAAAACATACTTAAATACACTTAAATATTAGGTGTTATTATGGGTATTTTTAGTCCTTGTGAGGGAAAAAATTTTCCCTTTGGGCCGATTTCGCCCCGTTTCAATCCTAACCGATCTACGACTATAAGACGCATTTATGGAATATTTGAACGTTCTAGCTCCTTTCGTGACATTTTCGGACATGGCTACATCGTCTTAGAATTTTATGACAATCAAGAATATATATACTTTATAGGGTCTCAGGTCGATATTACAATGTGTTACAAACGGAATGACAAAGTTAGTATACCCCCATCCTGGAGGTGGAGGGTATAAAAATACATACTCGATTTTGAGTCCATTGGAACGAAAAACAATCAAACATTTCAAACTTTAACGTCTGATAACTCGATAACTAAGTGATATATCGATAACATGCCGAAATATTTTATTGTATAAATTAATATACACATAATTTTTTTATCGAATTTCCACGTCGATAACTACGAAAGTTATCGATTTTTAAGGCAGTTATCGATAGCTAAACAAGTTATCGAATTTTTCGACTTTTTTCTTTTAATTTTCGAACTTGGCTCCATTGGAGCGAAAAAATCGATTTTTTTAAACTTTAACGTTCGATAACTAAGCGAGATATCGATAACATGCCGACATTTTTTATTATATTTTTTTCTTTTAATTTGAGATTTAGAGTTCATCGAAAAAATTGATTTTTTTCAAACCTTAATGTCCGATAACTCGATATTAATCGATAAAATTTTCTATTACATTTTAGTTTTATTTATATTATATGTTTTGGTCCTCTATCTAAAAATATAGCCAGATCTCGAATATCATATACTCCTCAAGTTTTTTCTCATCACTCACTCCCTCCGAATTCACGACCACCCATATCTGTCCACTATTCAAAGAACATTTATTTCCTGTCCCATCGGGCATCATATTCTTCCATGGCCAACTAATGGTAGCAGACATTAGTAACCTATTCCCAGTGGGGTGTTTTTTTTGTTTCTACTGAAATCACTGATGGATGGATTTTTGTTTTCTGGAAAAAGCAGCAGAAGCTTTTGACCATTCGAACGAACTACACACAACGCACTTTACAGTTGATTACGTGGAAAATGATTTCATCAGCTTCCTCGTCATCTGAAAATGAATGTGAATGTGGCAAATGAAAAATGGTTAAATGAAATGCTACCACCACATCACCTGCAACAGCTCGATGGCGAGCATGAGTACGAAGTGCTCTGTGGTCATTATAGTGGACATGTTATGCGAGTGTGTGTCTCTGTTTACCATTTCTGTGGCACTGTCTCCGTATGTGAATGAGTATTTGTCGTTGTTGGTTTTTCTTTCTTAATAATTTTAAACTAGTTGCAATTATAGAATTATTTCAGGCCTGTTAAGGCAAAAATGCACTAGACAAAAAACAAACAACGGCAACTGCACGCATGCGTGCCACAAAGTCAACATGATGCAAGCAGCAAATCAGAGCTCGAAACATTCATCCAAAGCCAACCAACCTGACTAAGTTGCAGCACGCCTGCGTAGTGACCACTCACTGACTAGTTGGCTTTATGGTTGGTTACGTTGCACTACACCTTGCCACAAATGGCTAGCTGTCAAAGCACTGTGGCTTCGTACATAAAAATTGTGGTAAAAATCATATATTACATACATAATTATTATTATTGAATATGTAGAATACTAAAATTGAGTCTAAAAAGGATTGTTAAGTATTTAAAATTATTTGAAGATTTCTGCCTTATATTCAATTGAAATTATGTACAAGCACATTCTTTTTATAATGTGAAGTCGCGGCATAAAGTGATTCAAACTTTAGGGTGTGTGTCAGAAACTACTGATAAGTGATCATTTAGAAAACAGATATAAAAAGATGATTTTTTCCAAAAAATAAATTTCAATTTTCATGTGATTTTTGCGTCAAAAAACCAACAATTTGCTGAGAAAAAATGAAAAGATTTATTTTTTAATTTTTTTTTGCGATATCGCAGAAACTGAAAAGTGAGCATTTAGAAAATATATAATACTACAAATCTATTTTTATTATTTTCATTTGAGATTTTGCGATAAAATCCAACAATTTGCAGAAAAATAGATTTTTTCAACACATATTTAATTTTTTGGGAAAAAAAATATTTTTTTAATTTTTGATTTGAACTGGGATATTGTCCTGGCTCAAGACCATTTTGCATCTATATTTAATAGAATGCAAATTTAATTACAAATGGCATGGTGACATTTATTACTTGGCTGCAGACTACCACTATCATGATTTCCACCCTGTCTAAAGGTTTCATTCAGGTGGCTTCGCAGCGACTTTTCAACATCAAACCCGGCCTCTATAAGGAGATGATTCTCACAAACGAACGAGAATCACAACTCAGTTGCCGAATTTGCGTTTAAAAAATCGCACCAAGTAAATTTGCATTCTATTAAATATAGATGCAAAATGGTCTTGAGCCAGGACAATATCCCAGTTCAAATCAAATATTGATTACAGACCAAAAAAATACAAACGAAAAAACTAAAACAAATATTTTTTTAATTTTCATGTGAATATTTATAAAGTAGATGTAGTTTTTTGCAGAGAAAAGATAACTATAGGATTAAAAATAAATGTAATTCATTTGAGTTTTTTGCGTCAAAAAGTCCACAATTTGCGATATCGCAGAAACTGAAAAGTGAGCATTTAGAAAATATAAGTTTAAATACTACTACAAATCTATTATTATTATTTTCATTTGAGATTTTGCGATAAAATCCAACAATTTGCAGAAAAAAATAGATTTTTTCAACACCGTTTTCATATTTTTTTTTGAAAAAAATATTTTTTAATTTTCACGTGAATATTTATAAAGTAGATGTAGTTTTTTGCATGTAGTTTTTTGCAGAAAAGATAACTATAGGATTAAAAATAAATATAATTCATTTGAGCTTTTTGCGTCAAAAAGTCCACAATTTGCGATATCGCAGAAACTTAAAAGAGATCATTTAGAAAATATAAGTTTAAATACTACTACAAATCTATTTTTATTATTTTCATTGGAGATTTTGCGATATAAAATCAAACAATTTGCAGAAAAAAATATTTTTTTTTCAAAACCTTTTTCTTTGTTTTTTTTTTTTGAAAAAAAAAAAATATTTTTTAATTTTCATGTGAATATTTATAAAGTAGATGTAGTTTTTTGCAGAGAAAAGATATTTATAGGATTAAAAAATAAATTTCAATATTTCTATTTTTTTCTTTTTTCAAACAAAATCGAAATTCTTTTAAAATTTCCATTTGAGTTTTTTGGGTAAAAAAGTCCACAATTTGCAGTTTTTTTTCAATATTTTTTGGACGATATCTCAGAAACTACTTAAAAGTGAGCATTTAGAAAACAGATATATAAAAGAATATTTTTTATTTTATTCATTTTTTAAATCCAATTTTTTAATTTTATTCTAAGCCTTTTTTATTTTTTTTTTAATTTTTTAATTTAATTTTTTAAGAAAATAAATTTTAATATTAAAATAATTTTTATACGCTCCACGAGATTATTATGTCTTTGTGGATTTGTTTGTAACACCCAAAAGGAAACGAGTTAGACCCATCGTTTATTATACAGATCGGCTTAGAATCACTTTCTGAGTCGATTTAGCAATGTCCGTCTTTCTGTCTGCCCGTCTGTCTGTCCATCTATTGTTGTAATCAAATTACAGGTCGCAATTATAGTCGGATCTTCAAAAAAAATTGGCACATGTAAGTTTTAAGCATCAAGGACGAACGCTATTTAATTTGAGGCAAATCGGTTCAGATTTAGATATAGTCCCCATACAAATGTTGCTCCCGATTTGACAATTTCCGCTCTAGAAACCATTTAAATTTGGCACAACATCTTAAAATCCGACTGGAAACAACTACGCAGAAAGTGGGTAAGATCGGTTCAGATTTAGATATAGCCCCCATACAAATTTCGCTCCCGATATGACAATTTCCGCTCTAGAAACCACATATTGTACCCAATTTTCTTTAAATTTGGCACAACATCTTAAAATCTGACTGGAAACAACTACGCAGAAAGTGGGTAAGATCGGTTCCGATTTAGATATAGTCCCCATACAAATGTCGATCCCGATTTGACATTTTCCACTCTAGAAACCACATATTGTAACCGATTTTCTTTAAATTTGACACAACATCTTATAATCCGACTAGAAACAACTATGCAGAAAGTGGGTAAGATCGGTTCAGATTTAGATATAGCCCCCATACAAATGTCGGTCCCGATTTAACATTTTCCGCTCTAGAAACCACATATTGTACCCGATTTTCTTTAAATTTGGCACAACATCTTATAATCCAACTGAAAGCACCTATAGCGAAGTGATCGGTTCAGATTTAGATTTAGCCCAAATACAAATGTCACTCCCAAATGTTTAACCGTTTTTTAATATATATTTCAACTATTTCGTTCCAGGTTTTAATGTACAAATTTCCTTTCCGATTTAAAATTTTTTGTTAGACACATACATTTACAGGATACAAGAATCCATCCAGTTTTCACCTTTTTATCGAATTGAATTGTATTCGGATAGAAAGTGTAGTGTATCATATAGTCGGGCCGCACGACTTTAGCCTTTCCTTACTTGTTTTTAATTTCATTCGATTTTTTGCTTCAATGCTAACAAATTGAAAAAAATCAGATTTTTTTGACAATATCTTAGAAACTACTGAAAAGTGAGCATTTTAAAAAAAAAACAAATATAAAAAATAAAAAAAAATAAATATTTAAAAAAAAAAAAACTTTTTTTTAATTTTCATGCGAAAAAAATCCAACAATTTGCAGAGAAACTAGTAAATCAAAAAAAAAATTTCAAATCCATGCTTTATGCAAGCAGAATTCTATTGGGCCTAGAAATTCTTTTTTAGTTATCTTTTGTAGAAGGAAAAATTACTGCGTTATCAGGAGCAGAAATAATAGATTTTTAATTTGTGGTTTGTATGGGAGGTACCACGCCCCTTTGTCCATTCCCGCTCATATTTGCAGCAGCACTTAAAAAATGCACACCAAACCGACGTACCAAATTTTGTTCAAATACCGTTATCAGGAGCAGAAATAATAGATTTTTAATTTGTGGTTTGTATGGGAGGTACCACGCCCCTTTGTACAATCCCGCCCATATTTGTAGCAGCACTTAAAAAATGCACACCAAACCGACGTACCAAATTTTGTTCAAATACCGTTATCAGGAGCAGAAATAATAGATTTTTAATTTGTGGTTTGTATGGGAGGTACCACGCCCCTTTGTACAATCCCGCCCATATTTGCAGCAGCACTTATAACATGCACACCAAACCGACGTACCAAATTTTGTTTAAATACCGTTATCAGGAGCAGAAATAATAGATTTTTAATTTGTGGTTTGTATGGGAGGTACCACGCCCCTTTGTCCAATTGGTCAAATTTTTCCATTTCCTTGTATTGTCATCGAAAATGATTAAGTGTGCAAAATTTGAGCAAAATTGGTTGAGAAAAAAGCTTTCAAAAATTGATTTCAAATTTTGTGGCACACAAACATATATAGAAAGTAACCTTATATAAAGCATGGAAAAAATAAAAAACGATGCCATTTGTAAATAAATTTGCATTCTATTAAATGTAGATGCAAAATGGTCTTGGACCAGGACAATATCCCAGTTCAAATCAAATACTGAGTACAGACCAAAAAAAAAACGAAATAACGCGATTTTTTCAAATATATATCATATTTGCAGAGAAAAGATAAAATGAGGACTTAATAAAAACATAAACTTCAATATTTAAAAATTCTAATTTTATATGTGTTGTCCTTTATTTTGGTTTAAAACCAAAGGTTGTGCTTAAGTCTTCAGAAGTTCAAAAAAGTCCAAAATTAGCAAGAAGGCAAAGTTAGACCTTTATTGTTGCAACTAAAAGTTGACTGCGCAGTTTCGATGGACGCTATCTTTGGTCTTAAACCAAAATAAATGGCAACACATGCAACATAACAGAGCAACTATACATACAAACAACAAAATCTAATTTTTTTAAAAAATTGTGATGTGATTTTTTGCGTCAAAAATTTGGAATGAGAAAAATAAAAACAAGATTTTTTTTTTCAAAATTTAATTTCAATATTTTTTAATTATATATTTTTTAAATTTTTATATGTTTTTTTTGTGTGAAATCCAAACAATTGCAAAAAAAAAAACAATAACAAATTTTTCGAAAAATAAATTCCAAAGTTTTTTTAAGAATTTTATTTTTTTAATTTTTATGTTAATCTTTTGCGCGAAGAATCAACAGTTCTCCTTCAAAAAATTGTATCAATATCTTTCACAGATCAAAAGTTATGAATGGTTTAATAAAGTCCATCTTGCAAATTAAAAAATGTCGTTTAACATAATATCTTGCAATAGCAAATGCGTTCCACAAATTTCATCAAAATCGGAAAACCTTAGAAAAATTTTCGGGCGATATAAAGCGTACTAAGGAAATAAAATTATACCATATAAGTGACATCGTCTAACATAATATCCTGTGAATATAAGATTAGGTCCGGCTGAACTTTTTTTACTTTTTTCAAATAACACTTTATTTATAAGTGTATTCTTACACTCAGAAAAAAGTGAACCCTATAATTATTTGAAATAAACTAAAATTTAGGAAAATTGAACTTCGTATAGCGCTAAAGCAATATTTCCTCATATCAAGTTCAAACTTTTCCTTGAAAGTAGTACATGCTTTGAACTTGATTGTAGTTCAATTTTCCTCAAACCAAGTAAATATTTACTCAAACTGAGGAAAAATCCAGTAAGTTTTTCCTAAATCCAAGTCAATGTTTACTAAATTTAAGTAAAATTTTCCTAAAACTAAGTAAATTTTTACTCGAAACAAGTACATTTTTACTAAATCTAAGTACAAATTTACAGAAATTTTCCTAAATCTAAGTATATTTTTACTAAATTTAAGTAAAATTTTCCTAAAACTAAGTAAATTTTTATTCAAACCAAGTAAATTTTTGCTAAATCTAAGTAAAATTTTGCCGAAATTTTCCTAAAACTAAGGTAATTTTTACTCAAATCAAGTACATATTTACTTGAACTAAGGAACATATTGCTGATTTTTTCCTCAAAACAAGTAAATTTTTACTTAAACTGAGTAAAATTCTACTTGATACAAGGAAAAAAGTGAACTTAAAATAACTTCAATTCAAGTAAAAATTCAAACAAATGATTTTGCTTCAGAGTATGCAAAACTAGTACAAAAATGACAACATGAAATATTTCTCAAAAGTTTCATGATACCTCTGCCATAAAGAGTTGAGCTATTACACCATGATTGCTGCTAAGGCAAGATTGACGCCTTCGTATTGGTTGTTTAGAAAAATACTAGAATTATGTAAAAAATAAATAAATAAATAAAATAAATAAAATAAATAAAATAAATAAAATAAATAAAATAAATAAAATAAATAAAATAAATAAAATAAATAAAATAAATAAAATAAATAAAATAAATAAAATAAATAAAATAAATAAAATAAATAAAATAAATAAAATAAATAAAATAAATAAAATAAATAAAATAAATAAAATAAATAAAATAAATAAAATAAATAAAATAAATAAAATAAATAAAATAAATAAAATAAATAAAATAAATAAAATAAATAAAATAAATAAAATAAATAAAATAAATAAAATAAATAAAATAAATAAAATAAATAAAATAAATAAAATAAATAAAATAAATAAAATAAATAAAATAAATAAAATAAATAAAATAAATAAAATAAATAAAATAAATAAAATAAATAAAATAAATAAAATAAATAAAATAAATAAAATAAATAAAATAAATAAAATAAATAAAATAAATAAAATAAATAAAATAAATAAAATAAATAAAATAAATAAAATAAATAAAATAAATAAAATAAATAAAATAAATAAAATAAATAAAATAAATAAAATAAATAAAATAAATAAAATAAAGAAAATAAATAAAATAAATAAAATAAATAAAATAAATAAAATAAATAAAATAAATAAAATAAATAAAATAAATAAAATAAATAAAATAAATAAAATAAATAAAATAAATAAAATAAATAAAATAAATAAAATAAATAAAATAAATAAAATAAATAAAATAAATAAAATAAATAAAATAAATAAAATAAATAAAATAAATAAAATAAATAAAATAAATAAAATAAATAAAATAGATAAAATAAATAAAATAAATAAAATAAATAAAATAAATAAAATAAATAAAATAAATAAAATAAATAAAATAAATAAAATAAATAAAATAAATAAAATAAATAAAATAAATAAAATAAATAAAATAAATAAAATAAATAAAATAAATAAAATAAATAAAATAAATAAAATAAATAAAATAAATAAAATAAATAAAATAAATAAAATAAATAAAATAAATAAAATAAATAAAATAAATAAAATAAATAAAATAAATAAAATAAATAAAATAAATAAAATAAATAAAATAAATAAAATAAATAAAATAAATAAAATAAATAAAATAAATAAAATAAATAAAATAAATAAAATAAATAAAATAAACAAAATAAATAAAATAAATAAAATAAATAAAATAAATAAAATAAATAAAATAAATAAAATAAATAAAATAAATAAAATAAATAAAATAAATAAAATAAATAAAATAAATAAAATAAATAAAATAAATAAAATAAATAAAATAAATAAAATAAATAAAATAAATAAAATAAATAAAATAAATAAAATAAATAAAATAAATAAAATAAATAAAATAAATAAAATAAATAAAATAAATAAAATAAATAAGATAAATAAAATAAATAAAATAAATAAAATAAATAAAATAAATAAAATAAATAAAATAAATAAAATAAATAAAATAAATAAAATAAATAAAATAAATAAAATAAATAAAATAAATAAAATAAATAAAATAAATAAAATAAATAAAATAAATAAAATAAATAAAATAAATAAAATAAATAAAATAAATAAAATAAATAAAATAAATAAAATAAATAAAATAAATAAAATAAATAAAATAAATAAAATAAATAAAATAAATAAATAAAATAAATAAAATAAATAAAATAAATAAAATAAATAAAATAAATAAAATAAATAAAATAAATAAAATAAATAAAATAAATAAAATAAATAAAATAAATAAAATAAATAAAATAAATAAAATAAATAAAATAAATAAAATAAATAAAATAAATAAAATAAATAAAATAAATAAAATAAATAAAATAAATAAAATAAATAAAATAAATAAAATAAATAAAATAAATAAAATAAATAAAATAAATAAAATAAATAAAATAAATAAAATAAATAAAATAAATAAAATAAATAAAATAAATAAAATAAATAAAATAAATAAAATAAATAAAATAAATAAAATAAATAAAATAAATAAAATAAATATTAGATTAATAATATAGTATGAAAAACTCGGCATTAAGTCCAGTATACGCATTAACTTAATTTTAAGAAATGTTAATGAAATGTTTTTCAGTAAATTCACTACGCTATTTCTACTAAATGAACTGTTTGCTATGTCTTTGAAATAAGGAAAATTTACTCATACTTAGTTAATTTTCCTACTTTTAAGAAAATTTTTACTGAACTGGAGTAAAATTGTTGAACTAAATTGGAGACTGGATTTTACTCAAATTTAGGAATGCTATTTTTCTGAGTGTACTTATTTTCTTATTATTATTTCTTACACAATTTTTCTTTTTTAGAGCCACTGTCTGATGCTGGTAAGTTAAAGTGCAACGGTATCTCCACATGCGGCACATGCGCAGCACTACGATGCGCGATGCGTTGCAATGCCTCACGCTGACGCTGTCGTTGTTTTCTGTGTGGTTTTTTGCTCCTCTCGGAATTTATTGTGAACGAACGAATGAACGACCGAACGAAGGAACATTTAATTAATACACACTTAATATAACTATGGCGAGAGAGTGAGAGACAGAGCAATGTCACTGTACGCAAGTCCGTTTCGACCAGCGTTCGTTTATTAGACGCTCGTCTAACTGTAAACCCTGCACTGGGCTTCCAGTTGTGTGTTAATTATTTTTCATGACGAACAGCAGCTAGACGTCCGTGGTAGAACCAAATAAAGAAATAATTCCAAATCACTTGGCACAAGTGATTGGAAAGCGTCTCTCTCCTAAAGCACGTGTTGTGCTTGAACTCTCACAAACGCTTTAATGTGGTGGCCGCCACATGTCTTCTTAGACGATTACCTGGTGGCTGTGTTGGCTACTGGTTTTAATTGAGAATCATGCAACTTTCATAATGGCATTAGTTTTTCGAATTAATTTCAAAATTGGTTTGTGGATTTTAAAGAAGCAGGGATTTGTCATTCAAAAATGTGTGATATGGGACAATGCTGGGGCAAAGGATTAGGGTTAAGTTGTTAGCAAAGGATTGACACAGATAGGAAAGTGGTGTATTTTCAATCTAACAAGCAAACTAACACGAATATACATAATTGAAATCGTATTGCGTAGAAGAAAAATAGTACTGCAACAACAATTATATTCGTATTGCGGAAGGAACCTCACTAGAAAATGTTATCGCCCTGGCCGCACACACATTTCTTCAAAATGATGATTGAAAGATATTGCCGCAATATCTTCTTGGATATATTTCTATATCTTCCAAGAAGGGAAGTGTGGCGTGGCAAAATTTCAAGAAAAATACTTTCGCCGTAGGCTAAAAGGTAAATTGAATATGGAACTACAGGGTGGCGCAGAATGAGCTATATGGTTTAAATGGTTTATAACATTTTATACCCTACACGACAGGGTATAGAGTCTTTGTGGATTTGTTAAACAAACAAATTTTGTTTGTAACACCAAAAGGAGGCGAGATAGACCCATCGTTTATTATACCGATCGACATAGAATCACTTTTTGAATCGATTTAACCATGTCTGTCTGTCTATCCATCTATTCTTGTAATCATGATGCAGGTCGCAATTATTCTCCGATTCTAACGAAACTTGACACAAACGATTTTTGCATGCGAAGGCGGGCGCTATTTAATTTGAAGCAAATCGGCTCAGATTTAGATATAGCTCCCATACGAATGTTGCTACCGATTTGACTTTTCTGCTCTAGAAGCCACATAATTGAAACGATTTTGATAAAATTTTGCACAACACCTTATATCTAAGTTAGAAACATCTGTGGTGAAAATGGGTCAAAGCGGTTCAGATTTAGATATAGCCACCATACAAATTTCGCTCCCTATTTGACATTTTGCGGTCTAGAAACCGTTTTGATCAAGTTTGGTACAACATCTCATATTTTAACTAGAATCATCTGTGACAAACATGTGTCAAATCGGTTCAGATTTAGATATAGCTCCCATACAAATTTCGCTTCCAATTTGAGGTTAACCGATGTAGAAACCACATAACCGATTCTCTTCAAATTCGGCAGGACATCTTATATTTACACTAGAAACATCTGTGGTAAAAGTGGATGAGATCGGTTCAGATTTATATATAGCTCCCATACAAATGTCGTTTATATTTTCACCGAATTTAAATGCAGTGGAGTAGAATGTTTAGGGTATCATATAGTCGGCCCCGCCCGACTTTAGCCTTTCCTTACTTGTTTCCAAATAAGAATTATTTTCTTCATTAGGATGAGTCAATATGATAGTGGTCTAAGTCAAAAATCCAAAAAATTTAGATATGCCAATTTTTCTCTTTAGTTTGATCAGATCTCTAATTTAAGAACTTTTATTTTTGACATTTATAAAAAATGACAATGACTTTTCTCATTTTATGCACACCAAAATTGTGTGTTGGCGTTAGTTTGAAAGTGGTCTAAGTCACACTACATCCACTGACATTGATGTGTGGTGAAGTAAACAAACATTATTTTATTTATTTTGGTTCAGGTAATTTGAATAGCATATGAAATGTAATTATTTGAAAAATAAAACATAATTTTAATATAAAGTTTCTAGACGTACAAACGGTAAATATTTATATATATTTTGTAAAAAAATTTTTGAAATAAAATATTTTAAAATATTTTACATTTGCGAAAAAAATTAAAAAGTTTGTGTGTTAAATTTTTTTCAATTTTGAGAAGAATGAAAGTGGTGTAAGTCATTGCACCATCTGAAAGTAGTCGTTCCCTTAGAGGTGCCAGCGTTGTCGTAAAAGTTCGATATGGTAGTAGGATATTCTAAGAAAAATATTGTGTGCTTCAGTGGAAAAATATTTTTCAATTGACACAAACATAAACCATTGTATATTTCAGAACAGATCATTCTAACTGGCACATATGTAGACATACTGTGTACTCATTTGGTGATCTTTTCTCCTTTTTACAGGACTTTAATTTTTATACCCTACACCACTTCGTGGTCTAGGGTATTATAAGTTAGTTTTCCGCCAAATGTTTGTAACACTAAGAAATAATTGAGCTAGACCCACCTTTAAGCATACGGATCGGCTTAGAATCGCCAGCTGAGTCGATTTAACGATGTCTGTCTGTCCGTCTGTCCGTCCGTCCATCCGTCCATCCGTCCGTCCGTCTGCTGTCCATCTAAGCTTGTTCGCACTCTACAGGTCGCAATTGTTGTCCGATTGTCATGAAACTTGGCAGAAGTTATTTTTTTTTGGAGGAAATCGGTTCAGATTTAGATATAGCCCCCATACAAATGTCGGTCCCGATTTGACATTTTCCGCTCTAGAAACCACATAATGTACCCGATTTTCTTTAAATTTGGTACAACATCTTACAATCCAACTAGAAACACCTATGCCGATATTGGGTAAGATCGGTTCAGATTCAGATATAGTCCCCATACAAATGTCGCTCCCTATTTCACTTTTTCCGCTTTAGAAACCACATATTGTACCCGATTTTCTTTAAATTTGGCACAACATCTTATAATCCAACTAGAAACACCTATGCAAAAATTGGGTAAGATCGGTTGAGATTTAGATATAGCCTCCATACAAATGTCGCTCCCGATTTGACATTTTCTGCTCTAGAAACGACATATTGTACCCGATTTTCTTTAAATTTGACAGAACATCTTATAATGCAACTAGAAACACGTATACAAAAATTGGGTAAGATAGGTTCAGATTTAGATATAACCCCCATACAAATGTCGCTCCCGATTTGACATTTTCCGCTCTAGAAACGACAAATTGTACCCGATTTTCTTTAAATTTTGCAGAACATCTTATAATCGAACTAGAAACACGTATGCAAAAATTGGGTAAGATCGGTTCAGATTTAGATATAGCCCCCATACAAATGTCGCTCCCGATTTGACATTTTCAGTTCTAGAAACGACATATTGTACCCGATTTTCTTTAAAATTGGCACAACATTTTATAATCGAACTAGAAACCAATGGTGAAAGTGGGTAGGATCGGTTCAGATTTAGATGTAGACCTCATACAAATGTTGCTCCCGAATGTTTAACCGATTTTGGCCAAATTTTACATATTATATTTCACCAATAAACAGACATGGTGAAAGCGGGTCACATCGTTCCAGGTTTCAATATACAAATGTCCTTTCCGATTTAAAATTTTTTGTCAAACACATACATTTACAGGATGCAAAAATCCTTCCCGATTTCAATTTTTTACCAATTGAATTGCAATACGAATTGTTTGGGTGATGCCCATACTTTGGTATGACTTTGGTTAACTACTGTATAATTTGTATTTGTCTGTCGGACAATTGGATCAATTACCATATTATTTACCATATTCGTTAAATTTGACTAAAGATGAATTTATAGCATATAAATTATATTCATATAATTTGTATGAACTACATAAAATTGCTCCCATGAAATACCTGGGTTTAGTAATCAAAGCGAGGAACATATGCAGGGAGTGGTGTAGGGTATTATATAGTCGGCCCCGCCCGACTTTAGCCTTTCTTTACTTGTTAAAACCTGTTTATGTCGATATGGGGACAATCTCTAGTAATGGAAAATCAATTATGTTTTAATTTTTCAGGATGAAAAATTGTAAATAATGTCCTTTGACAATTTTATCTTTTCATATCCTTGAAAATTTACAATATATTTTTCTCAAAAAATATATGTTGAAATCTTATGTATATTTAAAAAATCAAATCTGCAAAGAGTAAATGTGGCTGTACGGTTGCACTTGCCTTTTCAATATTTTCCTTATGACTTCGTTTTCACAGTTTGGAAAGCACTTTTTGGACTTGAACAAAGCCATATACATGTGAAATTAGACATAAATTTGGTGATTTTTTATCTTTTTTAAAGGACTTAAATATTTTAGGGACATACAAATTTATTAAAATATTTCTACCCACCATATTTCTACCGACCAATCTCTAGAAATGGAACATTTCTCAGGTTTAGTTTTCAGGATGAAACGTTGTAACTTCGAATTAAAAAATAAAAATTTTAGGTAAAAAAATATTTTTTTCGCCATAACTTTTAAAATAACTCCGAAACCATTTGTCATATTAAAAACTAATATTAATTATTCTTGGAGATAATTTTATTTCGACTTTTTTACGTTTTTATGAATAAATTATGACAAAACGTTCTCTACTTTAGTTAACATCGAAGCAATCTTTTAAAAAATTGAAATTTTTAAAAAACAAATTAAAGAAGTAAAAACAGCGTTAAGTTCGGCCGGGCCGAACTTTATATACCCTCCATCATGAACTGCATTCCACAGAGGTTGTCGGTTATCGTAGAAGTGCAGTATTATTACAGGAAAATATAATTTTTTTAATATAGCCAAACCAAAACAAACACAAATATTAAAAAAATTATTTTATAAATAAATATATTATTTTAATTATTTCAAACCATTATTTATTTCAAATAAAAAAATAAATATTCTTATATTAAATACCATAAATATTGGTTGATAGTGGGTGCTACAGTTGGTTGTATTTCCATTCTATTTTAATTGCAAAAGAACAAATTTTGAAAATCCATTATCAGACGTACGTAGTGCAAAATAACCTAACTTCATGATTCAACCAATTTTTGCCTGAAAAGTAAAAATTACGAATTTGGAAAAATCTTTTTATTTTGCGTGTCTATGCAGTCAGAGGAATGTATACACCGAATTCCATGATTCCAGCTGCGCCCATTTGGTTGGTACCATTTTTACCCCCTTAACGTTTCTACGCAATTAGAATTTCATCATACATTTGATTGGTACTATTTTTATCCCCTTTTTTATTTTAACGCTACAGTGTCTACGCAATCAGAGGAATGTATACACGGAATTTCATTATTCCAGGTGTAGCCGTTTGGTTGGTACAATTTTTATCCCTCCGTACCCATTGTATCCCTTGAAAGTACGAATATGGAAAAAACCTTCTATTTTTCATGTCTACGTAGTCAAAGGAATGTATCCTCCGGCGGTCATTTGGTTGGTACTATTTTTATCCCCTTTTCTATTTTGACCCCAAAAAGTACGAATTTCGAAAAATCAGTTTATTTTCCGTGTCTACGCAGTCAGAGGAAAGTATACTCCGAATTGCATGGCTCTAGTTGCGGTCATTTGGTTGGTACTAAATAGTGATTTTTTTGAGGTTAGGATTTTCATGCATTAGTATTTGACAGATCACGTGTGATTTCAGACATGGTGTCAAAGAGAAAGATGCTCAGTATGCTTTGACATTTCATCATGAATCGTCTTACAAACGAACAACGCTTGCAAATTATTGAATTTTATTATCAAAATGCGTGCTCTGTTAAGAAAGTTCATTGCGCGCTTCCATTTTATGGTCAGTTTAATCGACCCACTGAAGCGGCTATTCGGGCTATTGTGACTAAATTTCGCACCAAATTTACATTGTTGGACATTAAACCACCAACACGCTTACGTAGAGTGCGAACTGAAGAAAATATCGCAGCTGTATCGGCCAGTGTTAATGATGACCACCAATTTTCGATTCGTCGCCGTTCGCACCAATTGGGTCTCTGTTACTCAAAAACGTGGAAATGCCAAAATTGGACTAAGCGGATGGACCACCTAAGACGCAGCCGCGGTCAACATTTAAATTAAATTATCTTCAAAAAGTAAATGTCATGGACCAATCTAACGTTTCAAATAAAGAACCGATGAGATTTTGCAAATTTTATGCGTTTTTTTTTTAAAAAAAGTTATCAAGCTCTTAAAAAATCACCCTTTATTTGTATCCCCATTTTTAATTTTAACCCCAAAAAGTACGAATTTCGAAAAATCCCTATATTTTAAGTGTATACGCAATCAGAGGAATGTATACATCGAATTTCATTATTCCACGTGTAGCCGTTCGGTTGGTACCATTTTTATCCCTCCGTACCCATTGTATCCCTTGAAAGAACGAATTTGGAAAAAAACCTTTTATTTTTCATATCTACGTAGTCAAAGGAATGCATACTCCGAATTTCATGACTCTAGCTGCGGTCATTTGGTTGGTACTATTTTTATCCCCTTTTTTCATTTTAACCCCAATAAGAACGAATTTAGAAAAATCTGTGTATTTTACTTGTCTATGCAATCAGAGGAATGTATACACCGAATTTCATTATTCTTGGTACAGCCGTTTGGTGGTACCATTTTTATCCCTCTATTCCCATTTTGCCCCTTAAAAGTACGAATTTGGAAAAATTACTTTTATATTATGTATCTACTCAATTAGAGGAATGTACACACCGAATTTCGTGTTTCTAGCTGTTGTCGTTTAATATGTACCATTTTTATCCCTTTTTTGTCCCATTTCACACCCTACAAATAAGAATCACTCCATGGTGCACTTTTTTGCTATAAGGGGAATGCGCATACCAAATATCAAGCAAATTTAAACATACATATTCCAAACACATGCTTAAATACGCTAAAATATTAGGGATTGTTATGGGTATTTTTAGTCCTTGTGAGGGAACAATTTTTCCCTTTGGTCCGATTACGCCCCGTTTCAATCTCAACCGATCTACGACTATAAGACGCATTTATGGAAAATCTGAACATTCTAGCTCCTTTCGTTTAGATGCTAGCGTGCTTTCAACAGACGGACGGACGGACATGGCTAGATCGTCTTAGAATTTTATGACGATCAAGAATATATATACTTTATAGGGCATCATGTCGATATTTCAAGGTGTTACAAAAGGGATGACAAAGTTAGTATACCCCCATCCTAGAGGTGGAGGATATAAAAATAGTTATCCATAGAATTTGAAAATATTGAACTTTTTGCAGTTGGAGATCTAGTTTATGGGCAAGTACTGCAGAATAAGCCAACTTCTATTTCCCATTCTGTTGCCTACTGTTATTGGTCCTAAAAATAAAAAAAATATTCTTAAGTAAATATATTTTGTTTTTCCTGAAATATTTTCCTTTCTTTTTCCACAGCCCAAACAGAGTAAGTAATTATGTTATTTGCTTTTACTTCTTCATTTCACCTTTCAAGTGCCTGTTTACCCCGTATGCCTTATATTTCCACAACGTATATTTCGAAACTAATTTTCCATCACCATCGTCGCTATGGCCATCTAATGATCTCCAAGTCCACGCAAGCTTCTAGTCCACACGCGGCTTTCATGTGGAAAACGCATTAACCGACAGAAAGCAGAAAGCGCTTCAACTAACTCACACAGCATTGACATTTGCCTAAAGGCCAATACTTCTGTTGTTGTTGTTGCTGTTGTATGGATAACAACAATTGAAGAAAAAATAATATTGTTTTCATTTTTTTGCTATTTGCAACATGCATACATGCGAGTGAGAGAAATGAAAAGCAACAGCATAAAACCAATCCAACATTAAACAATTAAATATATGTTGAAAATGCACACACTCTCCAGCACAAAAAAAAAATCGTAGCATGGGACACAGTGTTACGATTGAGGCCAAAAAATGGTTCTTGATTAGTCGTTGCTTTGGTGTTTTTAATAGATTGATGGCAACGACCCGAAATTCTCACCAACCTGTAACTTTTTGGGGATGCATTGCCACCAGATGAATCACCTGCTACGTCCCATATATGCCAATTTTGTTGGTTAACATAGCCATTCATCCAAAAATGAGCTTCAACGCCAAATACGAGCACCCATTTTCTCGTATAACTTCATATGATAACCTGGTTACGACAAAAAATATATTTTTTGGGACTTCATGGCCAAATTGGAAATCTCAATTTTGTAAATATGATTTTGACCAAACTTCATTTTTCTCTTTCTTTTTTTTTGGGACTTCATGGCCCAATTTAAGTCGAACCGAGCCGACCTACTTGGAAATCTCAATTTTTAAAATATAAAGAGTGATTTTTTTGAGGTTAGGATTTTCATGCATTAGTATTTGACAGATCACGTGGGATTTCAGACATGGTGTCAAAGAGAAAGATGCTCAGTATGCTTTGACATTTCATCATGAATCGTCTTACAAACGAACAACGCTTGCAAATTATTGAATTTTATTATCAAAATGCGTGCTCTGTTAAGAAAGTTCATTGCGCGCTTCCATTTTATGTTTAATCGACCCACTGAAGTTTAATCGACCCACTGAAGCGGCTATTCGGGCTATTGTGACTAAATTTCGCACCAAATTTACATTGTTGGACATTAAACCACCAACACGCTTACGTAGAGTGCGAACTGAAGAAAATATCGCAGCTGTATCGGCCAGTGTTAATGATGACCACCAATTTTCGATTCGTCGCCGTTCGCACCAATTGGGTCTCTGTTACTCAAAAACGTGGAAATGCCAAAATTGGACTAAGCGGATGGACCACCTAAGACGCAGCCGCGGTCAACATTTAAATGAAATTATCTTCAAAAAGTAAATGTCATGGACCAATCTAACGTTTGAAATAAAGAACCGATGAGATTTTGCAAATTTTATGCGTTTTTTTAAAAAAAAAGTTATCAAGCTCTTAAAAAATCACCCTGTATTAAATCTTCTTCATTCTCACTTATCGAAAATATAGTACAAATTTTTTTGCCCAAGTCTCATTGGAAATCACGACACTGTGCGACGCGTTGTCGTATGGCTGCAGTCAGCATGGCACGCATGCGCAGTGCGCACACAAACAAACAAATCATACAAATGCAGCCAGCCCCCCCGGATGGAGCAAAGTCATCGCCAGATAAACAGATTCTATCGACTTTGGCTGGAACGTTGGGTACGACAACGACAAGCAAGACGAGTACTCCACTCAGAGGTATGCAAATATTCATTAGTACGAGAGTCCGAGTCCAAGTCCGACCAAGTATCAATACCCAACAATCAACTGAACACAAAAGCTACTGGTACTGACTGGTTGCTACTCTTGTTGTTGCTGTTGGAGGGAAACTCTGACTCTGTCTAACAGTATTTACACGCTACACTCGACCAGTTTCGATGTTTGTTGTTGTTGCTACTGCTGCCGCTGATATTTGTGTTAATGTTATTGTTGCATTTATTGTTGACTCGTTATACATGGCTCGCTTGTCAGGACAAAGAGGATTGGCTCCACCAAACAACAATAACAATTTATGGAAGATTACTCTTTGTTTGTTCAGATCTGGAAAGGTTTACTAGGAGACTGGTTAGCAAGGTGGCATGTTTGGGATATGCCACTTCGATGTTAATGCCCTACAATAAGTTGTGTGATTTGAGGAACATTTTGGTAAATTTATGGAGAAAAATTAGCTTTTTCTTTGACAGAAAAAAAAATCCCTCAAAAAGAGTTTTCTTTCACTCCATCTTTTCCGATTGAAAATAGTTATTTGATTTAAAAATCTGCGAAAGGAATAAACAATAAGATGCAAAATGTAAAAAAGGCACAAACAAGAATAGGGCGACAGAAACCCCGATTTTTTTTTACATCTAAAATGTGACGATTAAATGGTTTTATATGCATTAAAAATATACAGGGGATATCTTTAACCTACAACTATACATACAGTTTTTAGGCGTAAACTAAATAAATAAATATCTGATACGGCGAAATAATCTTCAAACGAGAAAATTAAATAAATTATATGAAAAACCCCCAAAATTAGAAATGAATAGATTCCCAAAGATTTGGAGTTTATTTTATAATGAAATTAGAATTAGAAAAATAAAAACGGAAAAATAAAAATTAGAAAACAATGGACATTTGAAAAATATCTATCAATAATTGTAAAAGGGCGATTCCATTGGAACGGGTGTTACACTTTTCCTTAAATATGTTTAAATATATCACATATTCATTGACTGAGATTTTTGCTATGTTGCCAATAGAAAACGTCTGGTTAATGGGAATATTATTGCAAATACAAATATGTCTTAGCATTTTAAATATAGGAGCTATACTACAATCTAGAGCGTCACGGGTGTGACCTTAGCTTTGAAGAATATCTTGAGGTTTTACTTATTTTTTTGAATTCTATAATATTCTTCCATTACATGGCTTTATTCATTTTTGCCAATCAAAAGAGTAGTTCATTCACCTTCTTCTAAAGTATACATTCCAACATCTCTTTATGCATTTTTGACGGAAATCCTGTTACGACACCAGTCTATATCTGGAAAAGGAAATGATCAGACCTATTGTTGTCACAATTTTTTGAAATATAGTCAAAAATATGTATTATGAGAAGCATAAACATTACGAATGTTTATAGGTGTTTTCTTATATTATAAATTGATTTTGAAATTTTGTCGAAAAAAAAGGTGACTTTACGTGGAATCTTCTATATAAGAGAATTTAAAGATATATATTTTTTATACCCTCCACCTCCAGGATGGGGGTATACTAACTTTGTCATTCCGTTTGTAACACCTTGAAATATCGACCTGAGACCCTATAAAGTATATATATTCTTGATCGTCATAAAATTCTAAGACGATCTAGCCATGTCCGTCCGTCCGTCCGTCCGTCTGACCGTCTGTTGAAAGCACGCTAGCATCTAAACGAAAGGAGCTAGAATGTTCAAATTTTCCATAAATGTGTCTTATAGTCGTAGATCGGTTGGGATTGAAATGGGGCGAAATCGGACCAAAGGGAAAAAATTTTCCCTCACAAGGACTAAAAATACCCATAATAATCCCTAATATTTTAGCGTATTTAAGCATATTTTTTGAATATGTCTGTTTATATTTGCTTGATATTTGGTATGCGCATTCCCCCTACAGCAAAAACGTGCACCATAAAGTGATTCTTATTTGTATGGGGTAAAATGGGGCAAAAAAGGGATAAAATGGTACATATTAAACGACAACAGCTAGAAACATGAAATTCGGTGTGTACATTCCTCTAATTGAGTAGATACATAATATAAAATATTTTTTTCCAAATTCGTACTTTTAAGGGGTAAAATGGGAATAGAGGGATAAAAATGGTACCAACCAAACGGCTGTACCTAGAATAATGAAATTTGGTGTATACATTCCTCTGATTGCATAGGCAAGTAAAATACACGGATTTTTTAAAATTCGTACTTTTTGGGGTTAAAATGGAAAAAGGGGATAAAAATAGTACCAATCAAATGACCGTAGCTAGAGTCATGAAATTCGGAGTATACATTCCGCTGACTGTGTAGACACGGAAAATAAACTGATTTTTCGAAATTCGTACTTTTTGGGGTCAAAATAGAAAAAGGGGATAAAAATAGTTCCAACCAAATGACCACAGCTAGAGTCATGAAATTCGGAGTATACATTCCTTTGACTACGTAGACATGAAAAATAAAAGGTTTTTTTTCCAAATTCGTACTTTTAAGGGGTAAAATGGGAATAGAGGGATACAAATGGTACCAACCAAACGGCTGTACCTAGAATAATGAAATTCGGTGTATACATTCCTCTGATTGCATAGACAAGTAAAATGCACGGATCTTTTAAAATTCGTACTTTTTGGGGTTAAAATGGAAAAAGGGAAAAAATAGTACCAATCAAAAGACCGTAGCTAGAGTCATGAAATTCGGAGTATACATTCCTCTGACTCGAAATACGTACTTTTAGGTGTTAAAAAGAAAAAATGGGATAAAAATAGTACCAATCAAATGACCGCTGCTAGAGTCATGAAATTCAAGTTTACATTCCTCTGACTGCGTAGACACGAAAAATAAACGGATTTTTCGAAATACGTACTTTCAAGGGATACAATGGTACAGGGGGATAAAAAAGTACCAACTAAACGACTACAGCTAGAATGATGAAATTCTAATTGCTTGGAAATGTCAAGGGGGTAAAAATGGTACCAACCAAATGGGCGCAGCTGGAATCATGGAATTCGGTGTATACATTCCTCTGACTGTATAGACACGAAAAATAAAAAGTTGTTTCCAAATTCGTACTTTTTCTTTTAGGTTAGGTTATTTTGCACTTTGCACATGTACGTCTGATAAAGGATTTTCAAAATTTGTACTTTTGGAATTAAAATAGAATGGAAGTACAACCAACTCTAGCACCCACTATCTTCCAATATTTATGGTATGTAAGCTTTTTGAAAATATAAATATAAGAATATTTATTTTTTATTTGAAATCGATAATGGTTTGATATAATTAAAATATTATATTTATTTATATAATTATTTTTTCAATATTTGTATTTGTTTTGGTTTGGCTATATTAAAAAAATATATTTTCCTGTAATATTACTGCACTTCTACGAAAACCGACAACCTCTGTGGAATGCAATCCATGGTGGAGGGTATATAAAGTTCGGCCCGGCCGAACTTAACGCCGTTTTTACTTGGTTAAATTTCTACTTAAATTCCAATTTTTGCCGAAGGTACCTATGAAGGGTTTTAAACGGAAAGTAGGTGCTTTAAATCTTCAAAATACCACCTTCACCTAAAGCAGTGGTATAAAAATTGAGAAAACAGTTTTTTACCTATCTCATAAAAAATAGAAAAAGAAACAGAATAAAAATATGCGTATTTTAAAAATCTCTGTGGACTAACGACAAGTTATGACCTTCTTTTTAGGAGAACTAAAAAATATATTTTTAATAATGTTTTTCTGACGCGATAAAAACCTACTAAAATCAGAAAAAAAATAATAATAATTAATACATTTATATTTTCATCATAACGAAGAAAGCAATATCTGCTTCAATCTATTTAAGCAAAAACTTCATTTGAGAAACAGAAAAATATGGAACATTTTTTTTAAATTTCTCTTACTTCTGAAAGAGGGTTTTTATCTTGCTAAAATAAGATATATTAAACAAGTAAAATGGCGTTAAGTTCGGCCGGGCCGAATCTTATATACCCTCCACCACGGAGTGCATTCCACAGTATTAACAGCAGATTAAAGGATGTACATTACACGAAAACGAAAATTGTGATATTTTTATGCATATAACTATATTTCTTTACTATTTCAAAATATAATGTATACTTATGCGCACTGTTTAAAATCTACTTCTATAAATAAATAAAATGCTGTAATTGTGAAAGGGAATCCTCCACCTCCAGGATGGGGGTATACTAACTTTGTCATTCCGTTTGTAACACCTTGAAATATCGAAAAGTATTTTTTACAAATTCGTACTTTTAAGGGGTAAAATGGGAATAGAGGGATACAATTGGTACCAACCAAACGGCTGTACCTAGAATACTGAAATTCGGTGTATACATTCCTCTGATTGCATAGAAACGTAAAATACACGGATTTTTCAAAATTCGTACTATTTGAGGTTAAAATGAAAAAGGGGATAAAAATAGTACCAATCAAGTGACCGCAGCTAGAGTCATGAAATTCGGAGTATACATTCCTCTGAATGTGTAGACACGGAAAATAAACGGATTTTTCGAAATTCGTACTTTTTGGGGTTAAAATGAAAAAAGGGGATAAAAATAGTACAAATCAAATGACCTCATGACATTCCTCTGACTGCATAAACATGCATAATAAAAAGTTTTTTTTCCAAATTCGTACTTTTTCTTTAATGGCAAAAATTGGTTGAATCATGAAGTTAGGTTATTTTGCACTATGTACTTCTGATAATGGATTTTCAAAATTAGTACTTTTGGAATTAAAATAGAACGGAAATACAACCAACTGTAGCACCCACTATCTACCAATATTTATGGCATTTAAACTATAAATATAAGAATTTTATTTTTTAAATTGACGTATTGGTAGCCTTGCCTTATAAGCGTGGTATGAAATAATTAAAATATTATATTTATTAATAAAATTATTTTTTCAATATTTGTATTTGTTTTGGTTTGGCTATATTAAAAAATTTATATTTTCCTTTAATATTCATGCACTTCTACGAAAATCGACATCCTCTGTGGAATGCAATCCATGGTGGAGGTTATATAAAGTTCGGGCCGGCCGAAATTTACGCCGTTTTTACTTGTTGTCTTTAGAATACTACACCGTGTATTATTTTTTGGACTTCTAGACCATGCACTATGTACTCAGTTTTTCATTTCAAGTATTTCAAGTTTGCCCCCTTAAAGAGTAAAACATGAATAACTACATAAACTAACTAATAAAGATAGATCCATGAAATTTTATGTATTTTTTATCAGATATTCTTCTCCTTTCTTTGATATCCATATCGCCTATATGAGACTCGCAAAAGTACGAATATAAATTATTAAAACATATGTGTCATTGAGTTGCATATGTAAGTATGTGTATATGCAGGTATAGTTACCCAGTTACCCTTGTAAGTTGGCATGTATACTTTATTACTTGGTGCGATTTTTTAAACGCAAATTCAGCAAGTGAGTTGTGCTTCTCGTTCGTTTGTGAGAATCAGCTCCTTATAGAGGTCGGGTTTGATGTTGAAAAGTCGTTGCGAAGCTACTTGAAAAGACTTTTGACATGGTCGAAATCATGATCGTGGTAGTCTGCAGCCAAATAATAAATGTCACCATGCCATTTGATAGCCTATCTTCAAGATTCTAAGTAAAAAATACAAATTTGGGATTTTTTTATTTTGCGAGTCTATACCATCAGAGGAATGTATACATCGAATTCCATGATCTAGCTACGGCCATTTTGTTGGTACCATTTGTATCCCCTTTTTCCAATTTAACCCCAAAAAGTACGTATTTGGAAAAAAAATATTTTTCGTGTCTACGCAGTCAGATGAATGTATATTCGAATTTCATGACTCTGGGTGCCGTCATTAGGTTGGTACTATTTTTTTCCCACTATTCCCATTTTACCCTTGAAAGTACGAATTTGGAAAAATACTTTTATCTACTAAATTAGAGGAATTCGGTGTATACATTCCTCTGACTGCGTAGATACAAAAAATAAAAGTTTTTTTCTAAATTCGTACTTGCAAGGGATACAATGGGTACATAGGGATACAAATAGCACCAACTAAACGACTACAGCTAGAATGATGAAATTCGGTGTGTACATCCCTCTAATTGCGTAGACACGTAAAATAAAGAGATTTTAGAAAATCGCACTCTTAAGGGGTTAAACTAGGAAAAAGGGGATAAAATTGGTACCAACCAAATGGCCGCAGATAGAATCATGGAGTTCGTTTCATACATTCCTCTGACTGCATAGACACGCAAACTAAAAGATTTTTTTCAAATTCGCCTCTGTGGAATGCAATCCATGGTGGAGGTTATATAAACTTCGGCCTGGCCGAACTTAATGCCGTTTTTACTTGTTATTAAATGAACTTGTATTATTTTTAAACATTTATTACATAATTTATTTAATTACACTTAAGTTATAATTTAATTAAATTGTTATTCAATTAACTTAATTAAGTTACTGTATTTTGTGTGTAATGATTTGTGAAACATTTAATTGAAAGTAGTGCCAGGGATAGTCAGGGTAATGACGCTTGACCAAATGTATAGGATATTTTTAGAAGATTAACTCAATTTTTGGAAAAAATATTTTAATGATTGCAAAGGACCTATAGAGCTTTATTGTAAAGTAAATAATAGATGATTTTATGATTCCCAATATAAAGACACAAGGAAAGTAATTTAGCCAGTAATCTCAGAATCAACCATACACAATAATAATAATAACAAATACGTTGTGACACTAACACCACAAGAATGACCAAATATTAAATAAAATCAATTTAAAATGTAAATAATATTTAAACACTTGAACTCATGATATTAATGAGCACAGTTAAGCCAAGTACACATCGGATCATGCTTTGCATGATACAGGATTTCTAGCTTTCCGTTGGTCGAACCTTGTTATTTTGAGAAAGTTTTATCTTGTTGTACAGTGTTTTTGAAGAAACATGTTAGTGTATTATAAAGTCTGCTTAAACCTTACACAATTCCCCAGCTTGTGTTAAGTGGTACAAACGATTTTTTGTTGATTACGACAACTGTATCTGGAGTCTTGAAGTTTTGTAAACTAAATTTTTTTCTAGCATTGTTCAAATGCTACAGCGAGACCTCGATCAACGGAGCTCCACAAAAACATCAAAGTAATCCCAACTTTCCTCCAACTATATTACGGCGTCAAAAGAGTATCAAGTGCCGCTGGTTTTATACCACTTTTATGGCTGTAACAATTATTGTTATGACAGCCGAGAGCCCAGGCTCTTTGGCAAAGTGTTAACATTGGTTCACCGACCAACGGAACGGTTCACGCCTTTTTCGTTGCACTGTACCTCTCTCTCAGCTTTAGCTTAAGTGTTTTCCCTGGATCTTGGATGTTTTTTTGTTGGTTTCCACTTCGAATATCAATAGATCTTGGTTAAAACGAACCACAAATTCAATTGTAAAGCAGAGCATACAAATGCTATTATTGTCATGAGTTGTAACTTAAAAGGAAAATATCTTTATTGATCACTTGATCGTGAATGAACGAATGGTTGGCTGGATGGTTGGTTGGACTTTTGCATGGATGGCGGGGCTGGGCTGGATGGTGTTGCACTTGCCTCGACGTCCATAAAAATGTCCGGTAGCCGCTGTAATGAATAAGCGTTTGAGATAAGTTTGAAGTGAAGCGAAGTGAAGTCTGCGAACGCTAGTCAATGTTAATGGATTTATAATGGTTAATTATTTGTAAATATAAACGTAGAATTTCCTGGACGCTGTTTGTTGTGGCAGAGATAATGTTTGAAATATGTCGATTATTGATTGATTTGGGAATGTGCCATTAGGCGAGATTGGGGAGAAATTTGTTTGCGAAATTTGCATGAGGCTAATGTATGTTGTTGACTGAGTACAGGGAAAAGAGCGATAGGAGGCAAACCTCTTATTCTTAGAAATTGTTCAACTGCGTATAATTTTCAAAAGCTGGATATAAAATGAAAAGGAACCGACATAGTCTGTTAGCAAAAGCTTGAATTGAGAAAACATCTGGATTCCACTTTGAAAGCCTGAGTATAGAAACCTAAGATGTGGTTGAGAGTTTATCACTTCTATTTTTTTCGAGAGTAGATTCGATTGTGGTGATAATCAAAAATAATCAAGTGATCCAACTCACTTAGACCGGAAGAGGTCCTCTATGATCTCACTCGTATTCGTGAACCTCATCGGAATCAACCAGTGCCATTCGGGACACATGAGCAGAGCATCCAACTCAAGCAGATGTATTTTTGTTGTACAATTTTCACTCCCCTACCCAAAACTTAAACCTAAATTTGTGACGAAACATTTTATCCTGCCTTGGGTAACCAAGCCTTCAGAGCAAACCAGGTCGTCAAAAGATTTGTAGATATCGCCAGACGGAGACAGAGAAGATGTTCGACAATTCACATCTTTCATGTGTAAAACTTATTCATAATATGTTTTGACCAGATTCGTAGATTTCAGGACCCCGACAATGATGCCTCCCTGGGTCCTCCCATCGAAAAAAACCAGAAGCGTCAGGCCGATACTGGACAGCATTCTGGTCAGCGTCTGTTCCAAGGGACTGCTGTCGGGGAATCGTGGTGTCAGGTTTAAAACTCTAAGGGCAGTATCCCCGACAGAAAATTCACAGTGAAAAGGTTCTTGTAGGGGTTATTGCAAATATTGGTCACGCAATATCCATGGATTAGTATTATACATATAATACCTCTTTGACATCATATACCTTCACCCTCTTTCAATGCCTGTGGCAAATTGATGACCACGGGGCCGTAACAAATGATGAAATAATAACCCAGCACCCAGCTGCAGAGGGGGATGAGAAAGCAGGTTCCCGGTCGTCGATATCCAGCAACAGGAATGAAAACTACAAAACAACTTTGTCATTATGAACGGAGAGATTGAATCCCCTCAACGGAGCTATATAACTCAGAGGTCTCCTACGGTAGAGCCAGGTGACAGATGGGGTGAGATATAAGGTATCCGGAATGAAAACTACAAAACAACTTTGTCATTATGAAAGGAGAGATTAAATCCCCTCAACGGAGCTATATAACTCAGAGGTCTCCTACGGTAGAGCCAGGAGACAGAAGGGGCTGAGAAATAAGGTATCCGGTAGTCTATATCCAGCGAATGCAATGTGAACAACAAAAACAACTTTGTCATAAAGAAGGGAGAGATTAAACCAATTCATCGGAACTGTGGAACTAAGAGGTATCCTACGGTAGAGCCATTGGCACCACGTGATAAAAGCGTGGAGAAAATGCCAGAAAATGCTACATCTATACGCTCAGAGCAATTAGAAGAAGTAGAAGTTCAAGAAAGGAGGGATCAACTCCTTTCAACAGATCAGTGAAACTCAGAGATATCCTACGTCGTCCTACCACTTTATGGATGCGTGGAGTAGTGAGAGCAAACACCCGGTGGAAGATGCTCAGTGATAATGATTATAATCCGGGTAAGAGTCCAGTGACAAGTACTTAATGAGATACCTTCTCATGTGATACCTTCTCAGAATTGGTAAAGAAAGTTAATATTTCGGAATAATCAAATTTAGCCTCTCAGTGTTAAGACTATCACTAAGTTCGAAATAGGAGTTATTGTAATAATGACTACGGTCTTGGATTTACGTATAGTATCCTAATCATTTTTTAGTATTAGAAGTTCCAAGGATGATCTTGGAGCACCGGCCAATACAGCCTGATGTAGGTAGTGTAGAAAGTGAGAAGATCTGAGGGAGTGAACTATTTCTTTAGAAATCCAATAGAATGCTTATTTCGACACATCGGATATATATTTTCCCAGTGAGCATTACATTGTATTTTATTACTCAGAAAATCAAGAGCGTCTTATTGCTCGATAACAACATCAATCAAGGAAATTGATGACACTGTTGGATCAGTGAATCGTTTGTGCGATCACAAGGAACACTGGGACTTATGTGCAATAAAATCTACTCTATTCACTCGACCACATTCGGAAATGGCCGGTGGATTTAGAGGAAGTGTGTCATCCATCAACTGCCGTTTATCTTCAAGATCTTGAAGACTTGTTCTATTGTCGAATTAATGTGATGACATAGGTTTTCCATACTACCCAGCAGTAATGAGGTGATATCAACTCAATCACATATGGACCTGAATCATCTGAATGCAAGAGCGCTATCCATACCACGGCGACAAACCTTATTCTTACGAGCGGGAGAAAACTTCCAGAGCGTCTGATAGGAACTGACGATATTGTTAGATATTGAATCCTTTGTGAGACCACTGGTTGTTACGTGCTATAAAATATTCTCTATTCATTCTGTCCATTTATTATACCCTACACCACTTCGTGGTCTAGGGTATTATAAGTTAGTTTTCCGCCAAATGTTTGTAACACCAAGAAATAATTGAGCTAGACCCACCTTTAAGTATACGGATCGGCTTAGAATCACCAGCTGAGTCGATTTAACGATGTCTGTCTGTCCGTCTGTTCGTCTGTCCGTCTGTCCGTCCGTCCGTCCGTCCGTCTGCTGTCCATCTAAGCTTGTTCGCACTCTACAGGTCGCAATTGTTGTCCGATTGTCATGAAACTTGGCAAAAGCTATTTTTTCTGGCCAAGGACCATTGGTATTGAATTTGGAGGAAATCGGTTTAGATTTAGATATAGCCCCCATACAAATGTCGGTCCCGATTTGACATTTTCCGCTCTAGAAACCACATATTGTACCCGATTTTCTTTAAATTTGGCAGAACATCTTATAATCCAATTAGAAACACGTATGCAAAAATTGGGTAAGATCGGTTCAGATTTAGATATAGCCCCCATACAAATGTCGCTCCTGATTTGACATTTTCCGCTCTAGAAACGACATATTGTACCCGATTTTCTCAAAATTTTGCAGAACATCTTATAATCCAACTAGAAATACGTGTGCAAAAATTGGGTAAGATCGGTTCAGATTTAGATATAGCCCCCATACAAATGTCGCTCCCGATTTGACATTTTCCGCTCTAGAAAAGACATATTGTAACCGATTTTCTTTAAATTTTGCAGAACATCTTATAATCCAACTAGAAACACGTGTGCAAAAATTGGGTAAGATCGGTTCAGATTTAGATATAGCCCCCATACAAATGTCGCTCCCGATTTGACATTTTCCGCTCTAGAAAAGACATATTGTAACCGATTTTCTTTAAATTTTGCAGAACATCTTATAATACAACTAGAAATACGTGTGCAAAAATTGGGTAAGATCGGTTCAGATTTAGATATAGCCCCCATACAAATGTCGCTCCCGATTTGACATTTTCCGCTCTAGAAAAGACATATTGTAACCGATTTTCTTTAAATTTTGCAGAACATCTTATAATCCAACTAGAAACACGTGTGCAAAAATTGGGTAAGATCGGTTCAGATTTAGATATAGCCCCCATACAAATGTCGCTCCCGATTTCACTTTTTCCACTCTAAAATCCACACATTGTACCCGTTTTTCTTTAAAATTGGCACAACATCTTATAATCGAACTAGAAACATCAATGGTGAAAGTGGGTAAGATAGGTTCAGATTTAGATATAGACCTCATACAAATGTTGCTCCCGAATGTTTAACCGATTTTGGCCAAATTTTACATATTATATTTCACCAATAAACAGACATGGTAAAAGCGGGTCACATCGTTCCAGGTTTCAATATACCCCTTTCCTTTCCAAATGTCCTTTCCGATTTAACATTTTTTGTCAAACACATACATTTACAGGATGCAAAAATCCTTCCCAATTTCACTTTTTTACCGAATTGAATTGCAATGAGGATTGTTTGGGTGATGTCCATATGAATTTATAGCATATAAATTATATGAATATAATTTATATAATTTGTATGAACTACATAAAATTGCTCCCATGAAATACCTGGGTTTAGTAATCATAGCGAGGTACATACGCAGGGAGTGGTGTAGGGTATTATATAGTCGGCCCCGCCCGACTTTAGCCTTTCCTTACTTGTTTTCAATATCTTGGTCGAAACTTCGTCGAACGAATATGAATAACAACGGTTTTTAATATTACCCTCATTAATGTGGCGATATCACCTCAGTTAGATATGTACCTGAGTTAGCTGAATGTTAAGAGAGCTCACCGTACTACCGCAACACATCCCATTCCTTGGAACGGGATAACACGTCAAGAGCGTCTGATAACATAGCTGTTCATAGAAATTGACGATATTGTTGGATCAGAGACCATAAGAAGCACTGGTTGTTACTTGTATTAAAATCTACTATATATCTATTCAGTCGACTCCATTAGTAAATTGTCGGTGGATCCAGAGCATGCGACTCATCCAGCAACGGTCTTTTGTCTTCAATCAATCCTGAAGGCTTAGATTATGATCGAATGAATACGAATGACAACGGTTTTGAATATTACTCAACGTTAATGAAGAGATATATTATCTCAGTCAGAAATGAACTGGAATCGTCTTGTTGGTAAGAGCGTTCACTATATCCCCAGACTCATCTCATTATTTCGAATGGAGTTTATATTTCAGAGCAAAAAAACTGTGTTGCCCAGATTCGAGTAGTCTTTCGTCTTCAAAACTAGAATAGTCTTGAGTGCTACAATAGAAACAAATCCATCCGGTGGGAAGGTCATCTTCTTCCATTGACTTGCAGATCAATTTATTTGCTTCCTTTAGTTAATATTGTTCTTGATGTCTATTTTTCTGTACAAATGATTTGAAACCTAGTACCCCGAATGAAGAGATAATCCTATACTATACTATGCTTAATTATTGGGAGCTACGCTTAGGAGCTAAAAAGAAACGAGAAAATGAAACTGATCAGCTGCAGCTAAAACTGGCATTGGTTGCTTCAACGCAATTGGTTTAATGGCTCAACCAGTGGGACTACTCATAAAATCTTAACATTACTATGGATTATGTCTGGGTTTACTCCAGAATTAACTGCTCCCCGATGATCATCTTGTTGGTAAGAGCGCTCACTATATCCCGAGACTCATCCCATTCTTTCGCATGGGGTATATATTCCAGAGCAAGCAAACTATGTTGCTCTAATTTCGAGAAGTCTCTCGACTTCAAAACTAGAATAGTCTTGAGCGCTACAACAGAAAGTAATCTATCCGGTGGGAAGGTCATCTTCTTCCATTGACTTGCAGATGCATTTATTTGCTTCCTTTAGTTAATATTGTTCTTGATGTCTATTTTTCTGTACAAGTTTAGATATGATTTGAAACCTAGTACCCCGAATGAAGAGATAATCCTATACACATATACTACACTATGCTTAATTATTGGGAGCTACGCTTAGGAGCTAACAATAACTGAGTAAATGAAACTGCTCAGCTGCAGCTAAAACTGGCATTGGTTGATTCAACCCAATTGGTTTAATGGCTCAACCAGTGGGACTACTCATAAAATCTTAACATTACTATGGATTATGTCTGGGTTTACTCCATAATTAACTGCTCCCCGATGATCATCTTGTTGGTAAGAGCGCTCACTATATCCCGAGATTCATCCCACTCTTTCGTATGGGGTATATATTCCAGAGCAAACAAACTATGTTGCTCTAAATTCGAGAAGTCTCTCGTCTTCAAAACTAGAATAGTCTTGAGCGCTACAACAAAAACAAATCCATCCGGTGGGAAGGTCATCTTCTTCCATTGACTTGCAGATTAATTTATTTGCTTCCTTTAGTTAATATTGTTCTTGATGTCTATTTTTCTGTACAAGTTTAGATATGATTTGAAATCTAGTACCCCGAATGAAGAGATAATCCTATACTATACTATGCTTAATTATTGGGAGCTACGCTTAGGAGCTAACAACAACTGAGTAAATGAAACTGATCAGCTGCAGCTAAAACTGGCACTGGTTGCTTCAATCCAATTGGTTTAATGGCTCAAGCAGTGGGACTACTCATAAAATCTTAACATTACTTTGGATTATGTCTGGGTTTACTCCATAATTAACTGCTCCCCGATGATCATTTGCTTATGATGTCGGCTTTGTTTCATATGTCTTTCGCTCGTACAATTTAAAAGTTCTTTTCTTTAGGATAGTGGACTCAGACTACATGTATTTATTTACTTATAAGCACTTACATATATAGAATTACTAACCAGAAATGTATCATCATCCTCCTCATGATCCTCTTTCCCGAAGATGTGTTACCGTTTCTTTGATTTTGTGGCACTTGTCAGTCCTGCTTAAAATGCAATGCGATGCCTAGCTGCGGATATGGGGCCAAGATCAATAAACTAACATTTATCATTGTATGTATGTTTGGTTTTTTTTTTGTTTTCTCTGTTTCCATCCAACAGATTTCGAAGCTGTACATGATGTGGTATTAGTTACATTAGCTTCAGATATTTAAAGCGTTAACAATCAACCACTAGCATCCAGCAAATAGCCCGGTTGGTGGTGGCTGGATGGATGGTCGGGAGATGTGTTTGTTGCTGACCATGTTGTCGTGGTGCCAGATTGCCAGGCGGGCTGCCTGCCTGGTTGGCCAAGTTAGTTGATTAAACAGTTTTTTTGTTGCGGCACAAAATGAAATGAGTGTATTTTCATATGTAACAGTAGTTACCTGTTTTACTCTCGCGAGCTTGAATCTGTTGCTACTTTCCTCCTTCCTTCCTTCTCGGCGGCTTCGGCTTCGTCCAGTTCTATTTATTTGTGTTTAGAATATTTTGTTCTAATTTATGAGGAATTTAATGCAGTTATTTAATACCAGCCACTCGCCAGTCAGTCGGCCAGCCAGCCAGCCAACCAATGTTGCTTAATAGCTTCGTATTGGAAACAAGTTGATCAGCAATGACCACCGGTCGCACTGACTGACCGAGGACATTGAGCGAATTGCAGTACCCGTAGACCGGAGCCGCCAACGGTATTATGAAATTTATTAAACTATTCCATTAGGCAATGACAATGTCACCGCAATATGAATTGATGGTATTGCGAATTGGTGATATCATTCAAAATGGATCACAAAGATTGCCTTTATGCAACACATACGCGTTCCTACGCTTGTCTGACTGGCGTCCAACAATTGGTAGTAGTTGCTAGTTGGCGTCCTGAAAAGACAGCATCAGCTATGTCAAGAGCAGCTCTAGCCGAGTACAAACAACAGACATGTCAAACTTCCAGCGTGCAACATGTTGGATATGATCAACAGCGGCTACGCACATCAAGACGTCCGTGCCAAGCCATTCATTGGCAAACAACTGCAAATCGTTGTCCTCAAACAAGAGATTCAGTTGCACAGTGGGAAATTCGACAAAGGGTTTGGAAAACTATCAGTGTGGGAACGGACATCGTCGGTAGTAGTTCGCGGATGACAGGCGTCTCTCAGTGAGATGATGTATAATTCTTGGGTGTAACTGTTAAGAGTTCCGGGGCATAGAAATGATGTAAGCAAGTGACTAACTTTTGGATTAGTCAGGTATGAATCATAACCCCCTACTGGAGCTTTACATAATGGTTTAAACCCAACTCACGGGAAGAGCGCTTGATCCATTTGGAGTTGCATACAGAACCGAGTGCTGTGACCAAGAAGGAAGTTATAACCGTATTGCAGAAGCTTCTAATTGGTAATAGTGGGATAGATCTTTGGTGCTCCTTTAGAGAGCTGGCTGTCGCATAGTAACGAACCACGTGCAGCAGCGGGAATCAGCGGGCGTAGAAGCGATACGTATATAGATTGGCATCTTCCAAATTTTCTGCAAAAGCCAACATGTCTAAATGGTAACATGGCTGTAAGAAAAGAGCAAAACGATCACATGTCTATTAACGCTTCCCTTTCGTCCAGCCAGACTTTCAGGATCTAGAGAGAGGTCCATATGCGCATGAGAGCCACTATATCAGCGGGCATACGAGGCAGATCACAACAATATGCTCCCAGACGCATTCACAGCAACAGTGAACCACTTTACCGTGAATGTCGTTCTTGGAGACCACCTTCCCGAAAAATAGCATCTGGGGAGAAGAAGCTGCCGCGACAAACTAGCACAGCTGAGATCTGGATGGTGTAGGTAGCTAAATACATACAGGACGTAAATTGATGGCAACGTGTAGAACATCTGTCACGCCAAACCGATTCAGCTGGTCCCAATGTTCCTATGGACGCACCCGAAGCAGGCGATCATCTTCAACCTGGAGACAGATGAAGCAGATCTACAAGAAGGAGACTAAAAATGGACATCATAAACACGTACATATATTCCCTGTTAAAAACAGCAACAACATCTACTCCGCATCGGAATTACGCCATTGCTGGACCATAGGTTTTCTCTAATCCATGACAGCGACCTTAGTGACAGAGTCACTTATGTAAAAATTATTTCCAGTTAGAATAGCTCAAATGTCAATGAAATACTGACCGTGCCACTACCTCGACCATGCCATCTTAAAACCATAAAAATGCCAACAATAGAAGCAACAACAACGGCATCTGGTATCCTATAAATTAGTGGACGTGTGAATATTTTGTGATCACAATTTGATGATCTCGATTTACGGCAGGGAGAATTCAAAGTTATCTAATCTTTATCAATAATTTTTATTTCCATTTAGACTACGCTTTCACAAAGAACAAAATGGGCTTTCAGTAATTATAATGGTCGAAGCTATCTGGCGGATGATAGTGGCGAAAATTTTAATAAGCAACAAGTAAGGAAAGGCTAAAGTCGGGCGTGGCCGACTATATGATACACTCCACTTTCTATCGGAATACAATTCAATTCAGTAAAAAAGGGAAAACGAGAAAATTTTTTGTATGTTTCCTGAACACAGGCTAATACGACCTGGTAGAATTTGTCAAATCGAGAATAATATTTGTATATCTGTTATGTCCAAACATGGAATGAAGTGACTAACTTTCACAATAAGTTCTTCTAGTTGAAGTATAACGTGTTATGCTCAATTTTAAGAAATTCTCTGAAAATATGCGGTTTCTGGTGGAACGAAATTTGTATGAGAGCTATATGTAAATCTGAACCCATGTGACCCATTTTCACCGTGGGTGTTTCTAGTTGAAATATAAGATGTTTTGCCAATTTTGAAGAAAATCTGTTAAAATATGTGGATTCTAGAGCAGAAAAATTCAAATTGGGAGCGAAATTTGTATGGGAGCTATATATATATCTGAACCGATTTAACACATTTTTACAACAGGTGTTTCCAGTTGAAATATAAGGTGTTTTGCTAATTTTGAAGAAAATCTGTTGAAATATGTGGTATGTGTAAAGGGTTAAATCGGGACTAATATTCGTATGAGGGCTATATCTAAATCTAAACCGATTTTCTTCAAATTATTCCTTGTTCATCCTTGTCCCGAAAAACTTCGTTGTGCAAAGTTGCGACCTGTATCGTGATTACAACAATAGATGGACAGACGGACATTGCTAAATCGACTCAGAAAGTAATTCTAAGCCGATCGGTATAATTAGCAATGGGTCTATTTCCCTTACTTTTGGGTCTTACAAACAAATGCACAAAGACATAATACTCTCGTGGAGTGTATAAAAATGTCTTATCTGGAGATATTTCCATGGCGAAAATTATAAATACAAAATAGTTATTGTCTAAGACAGCACAATCTGGCGGATGATAGTGGCGAAAAGTAACAATTTCTGAAGATACTATTATGATCAATATGTAAAAGATAATTGACATGATTGTCCACTCAGTATGCCATGGCCGCCAAGTAGTGATGTGGGTCATGGTTTTGACCGGTTTTCATCTCAAGAGAAGGTCTGTCATCATTGCAGTTATAATTCAATTTCAATTTTCGATATCATGACAAGGTCATGAGGTAGTTGTAGTCGGAGTGGTGTGGCTTTGTTAGAGCTGTTGGAGTGCCAATGAATTTTTGTAAACTTATGTCCTATGTAAGTGCTCTTCGACGTATGACGTCTAACCTTAAATACCATGCAAGGGGTTTCTCAGCGCGTTGGAAGATTGCGAACGTCCCCTAAACCTTGTGAACTACCGCCCGATTGAGATTTGCTCTGCGCTCTCCAAGATTATGGAATGTATGGTTAACCACCATCTTGTGAGGTATTTAGAGACCAATGACAATGATCCAAAGTTGCTCGCTTCTGATGACGTTGCTGTCAAAACAATGGAGTCGATCCATCCAACAGTTTGGTGAGAGTAAGATCGTTGCTCTGGGTATCTGCAAGGCAAGGAAAGAGTCTGCCACGGCGCACTTATATCAAAGCTCATCGCTTTTGGTGTTGGTAGTGACTTCTATCGATTTATATCGAGTTTTCTCAAAAATATCACTACATGTGTATTTATAAATAGGTTCTCATCCGACGAGCATAGGTTGACACAGAAAAACCACTGGGCTCTGTCCTTTACCCCTTCCTTTTTTCTTATTTTCATCGATGACCTCTTGGATCGGACTTTGAATTCCATCTACCCATTCGCTGATGACAGGAACCAATGTCATTCATACTCATTTGATCATAGACCAAGTCTTCAAGAAATTGAAGAAAATGGTGATTGAGGAGTCACTCAGTCAGGAGCTGAATGGAGTCGAATGAATAGAGTAGATTTAAAGGCATATAAGACCCAGTGCTCCTTGTTATCTCACAAGCGATTCACTGATCCAACGGTGTAGTTGATTTTTATGAACGGTATTCGAGCAATCGGACGCTTATGATCTTGTGGACATGGAGATATTATATGATGTTCGTTGAACAAAACATTAATTTGAAAAGAAGTATTCAAGTGTGTAGGCTCTTTGATGCGGTGTAAGAAATACTTCACTCCCTCTGATCTTCTCGATATCTACAATACATACATCATATCTAGGATGGGATACAACTCCCATATATGTATGTATCTCCTTTGGAGCTACTTGAACGAGTTCAAAGAAGGGCGATAATATTGATTGGTTGTTGATCCAATTCTATTGTCTCCCTTGATCACCGTCGTAATGTGGGATGTGTGTCGCTGTTCTATCCATACTTTCAAGTTGTTTGTTCTTCGGATATTCCTGATCGCATCCCGGACGTGAGAACGTTCGGTAGAGATACGCGAGTTTCAAGGAACTCAATCCATTTGTTGTCGATTTGACAGCTGGTCGCACTATACATTACAAAATGAATTCGTTCTTTGGTCGTACAATTCGTATGTGGAATCGACTTCCGGGAAATATACTTTCTGCCATTTTCTTCCTGTTGCCATCGCAATGCACTTCATTTATAGGAGACATCCCCTGAGTATTGATTCAGTGAAAAATGACAAATATATCGGAAATTGGAAGAGACTATCCACTAAAATATCACCAAACTATCGACCAAAATTCCCAAAAGAACATAGAGTCTGACGCATTCTGATCAACAAATCTTGGACGAAAGTTACGAACACAAACTTAGGAAATGTCTCGATCATCGGAGCCAAAGAGATATGTATGTCGACAAACTTTATTTGCAATTAGATGCCATCTTTGCTCCAAATGAAGTCAAATTTGTTTCCGCTTTGAAAACTAATTCAAACGACAAATTTTAAACAAAATTCTATTTGTGAAATGATTTTCCAGAAAAATTCCTTCATTGCCCCATTGTGGCTTCTGCGTTGGCCAAGTTTCCCATGGCCTGAAATATCTTTCAAAGTCATTTGTCGTTACAACATTTTACCAAAATTGAATTCTCGTACATACGTACGTGTATATACTCACTCATACCTTAAAGCTCACAGCGGCAAAGAGACACAACAAACGACTATAAATAAAAAACAGAAATTCTTGTATTGCTGTCAAGTGATTGTTCGCTTTTTTAACCACAGGACACTTTGGCTTCTTCCCCGCACAGACAGCGGACGATGGAAGATATTCTCAGACAGCCTTCTTCTGTGTAAGGCTAAAACATAGAAAAAATATACGTCTTAAAGGAGCAGGTCGACAGACGCCTGGACAGACACACAATGAATGCGTTGCTGCGTTGTGTTGAAAAATATTCAAATACATGTTAAGGAAAAAAAATGTCAGTTAACTGATGACACTCAGCTTAGGTTAACCTAAAATTCTTGTTTTTCTTTTCTTTCCAGAGAATAAATAAATCTTGTGATGCAATTGTATGGCGAGAAGATTGTCAGATTTCATAGGGAAATGTCGACAATTCAAGATTTCGAAATATTTTTTTGATGACAGAAAAAAAAAAACAGAGAGGCTATTGTTGATTCATATGAATATTAATGTATGAGTTTATATATAAATAACTTGAGCCAAATATATTAGAAAAAAATGAAAATAACCCGAAATAATTTGAATATATCCACTTGGACTTGCTACACACTTTAGCAAATTAGAAATTTGTACTTTTAAAGAGTAAACAAGTAAAAACGGCTATAAGTTCGGCCGGATCGAACTTTATTTACCCTCCACCCTGGATTGCATTCCACAGAGGCTGCCGATTTTCGTAGACGTGCAGTAATATTACAGGAAATATCAATTTAATATAGCCAAACCAAACAAATAAAAATATTGGAAAAATAATTTTATAAAAAATATAATATTTTTATTATTTCAAACCACGCTTATAAGGCAAGGCTACCAATATGTTTATCTATATATAAAACAAGTAAAAACGCCGTTAAGTACGGCCGGGCCGAACTTTATATACCCTCCACCATGGACTGCATTCCACAGAGGCTTTCGATTTTCGTAGACGTGCAGTAATATTACAGGAAAATATCAATTTTTTTAATATAGCCAAAACCAAAACCACGTTTATAAGGCAAGGCTACCAATAAGTCAATTCAAAAAATAAATATTTTTATATTTATATCTTCAAAAAACTTAAATACCATAAATATTGGTAGATAATTGGGAGCTACAGTTGGGCGTATTTCCATTCTATTTTAATTCCAAAAGTACAAATTTTGAAAATCCCTTATCTCACGTACATAGTGCAAAATAACCTAACTTCGTGATTCAACCAATTGTTGCCGTAAAAAGTACGAATTTGGAAAAATCATTTTATTTTGTGTGTCTATGCAGTCAGAGGAATTTATAAGCCGAATTTCATGACTTTCATGACAATTAGAGGGATGTATACACCGAATTTCATCATTCTAGCTGTAATCTTTTAGTTGGTACTATTTTTATCCCTTTGCACCCATTGTATCCCTTGAAAGTAAAAATTTGAAAAAACCCTTTAATTTTTCGTGTCTACGCAGTCAGAGGAATGTATATTCCGAATTTCAATGCTCTAGCTGCGGTCATTTGGTTGGTACTATTTTTATCCCCTTTTTCCACTTTAACCTCAAAAAGTACGATTTTCGAAAATCCGTTTATTTTACGTGTCTACGCAATCAAAGGAATGTTTACACCGAATTTCATTATTCTATGTGCAGCCGTTTGGCTGGTACCATTTTTATCCCTTTATTCCCATTTTAGCCCTTAAAAGTACGAATTTGGAAAAAATATTCTTATATTATGTATCTAGTCAATTAGAGGAATGTACAGACCGAATTTTATGTTTCTAGCTGTTGTCGCTTAATATGTACCATTTTTATCCCTTTTTGCCCCATTGCCCTACGAATAAAAATCACTTTATGGTGCACGGGGGAATGTGCATACCCAATATCAAGTAAGTACAAGCAGACATATTGAAAAAATATTCCTAACTACTCGAAAATATTAGGGGTTTGTATGGGTATTTTTAGTCCTTGTGAGGGAAAAAATTTTCCCTCTGGGTCGATTTCGCCCATTTTCTACAACTAAAGGACGTATTTATGGAAAATTTGGACGTCCTAGCTCCTTTCGTTTATATGATTGCGTGCTTTCAACAGACGGACGGACGGACATGGCTAGATCGTCTTAGAATTTTATGGCGATCAAGAATATATATACTTTATAGGCTCTCAGGTCAATATAAAAATGGAGGGTATAAAAAGAAAAAAAGGGATAAAAAAGGTGCGGACCACAGACTATATGGTTGAAGTTGTTTGCGTAAAAAGTAATTTGTGTACAAAATCACACCTTAGTGTGTGAAATGGAGCAAAAAGGGGATAAAAATGGTACCAATCAAATGACAAAGAAACAGTTACAGACATTAAATCTCCTGTGTACATTTCTCTTATGGCGAAGACACGTTCATATAGGAATTTTTCGATATTCGTACTTTTAAAAAGTAAAAAGAGGGATAAAAAAGGTACCGACCACAGACCGTATGGCTGAAGTCCAAATTGGAAAAGGGGGGATGAAATTGGTGCCGGCTAAATGACTGTTGTTTTGTTTGGATGTTTTAACGTTCAATTTAAAGGAATTTTTTGAAATATGGAAAAACGGGGCAAAAGGGGATAAAAATGGTACCAAACAAACGGCTTCGATATGGAGCAGCACTGGGTAGTGTCATGTATAGTTATAAATTACAATCAACAACTGAAACTTCCAACATTCCACACTCAGTAGCCTTATTTTAGCCTTCAACTGGCGTTGGAAAAGTGTTCCTCGTCATTCATCACTGTAATTGATTTTCCAGCACTAAATTTCCATGAAATGCCAGTTAAGAAAATCTTAATTTTGTGGGGTAAGTAACATCTATTAAAAACCAATAAACTAAATGAATTTAACGCCCAATAATTATTGCAACTTATATGTTGCTGCCACAATTACCGCAATTTAGACAGAAGAAACAGCATTTGTTACAAACCAAGACCTCTTCAGAGCCCAACGTTTACAACCGGCTCTGATGATTTGTATCGGCGATTTGGTGTGGATTTTTTCCGTGGTCTTACGGATTTTGTGAAAACATTATGCGTTGTTGTTGTTTTTTGTAAAATGTATTATGTTTTTATGATTTATAACCCAACATCAGCAGCAACAACATCATGAACAACATCATACTTACGTTGTACGAGTATGTACATGTGAATGTATGTATCTACCCCTTTGAAAGAAAGCAACAAAAAAAAAAAACGATTCTATTCCAACGGGTTATACATGAGTGATTTACCAGCGAAACAGGAACTAAACTCATCACACCGACATACGCCGGTCTGCCCATAAACAATCAGAAATAGCTGAGCCCCAACAACAACAACAGCAGCAGCAACAATAGAAAAGAATTTACATAATCTATATTTAACACGCAAGGGGGCGCTGGCCTGCCTGCTGCGAACACGGCTAATGTTGCATGAAAAATTATCGCGAAAGTGCAAAAACCTCAACACTTAGCCCCTTCGGGGTTCCACTTCATAGAATCATGGACAGGAAAATCTGGTTGTAGATGAAAAATGTGTCATATATCCTCAGAGAATCCAGTCAGGAGGGCAGAACATGTTGTCAGTATCATATTTCGATAAAATTCATTCGATAAGTATACATACATATTTATTTGAAAATGAAAATAAGGGTATTGTTGGTCTTCTAAGGAGGCTTTGTTGTTTAGAAAATATTTTTATTTTCAGGTTTATGTTTGACATTTGAAAAATGGGACGCTATACACTCGAACGAAATTTGGATATATTAAAAACTTACTTCCAAAGTAGTTAGTAAGAACGCAAACTGTAAGAAAATTACGTGGACATTTTTCGTGTTTTCAGACTAAGCTCATTTTCATCTCGATGGCTATGTCAGTAAGCAAAATTGCTTAAAGGATGAGATACATGATTCGGCACATTAACGGCATAGAACCTTAATTATGCCTCAGCGTCATCGAAAATTTGGACCATCGGATGGAGGTGTGCCGCGGAGATCGCGGAGGCCTTTTGACCGATATTTTGTTCCATACAAAATACAATAAGAAATTATTTCCATACAAATGGAAATAATTTCTTAAATGATTTGTGTTTTATTCAAAATCAGCATCGGCCTTTAAAATGTATCTTCCGATTTTGATGAAATTTGTTGAAAATAATCGCCCAATGATAAATCGCCCAAAAATTGTGAAAAGAGACCAAAAACCTATGGAAAAATTGGATCTTTATTCATAATAAGTGAGCAATGCATAAGTTTTCAGAAAACATTACCTCAGAGTAGCCGGCTTTGGATATACGCCATATAAGGTCTATTTTTCATATGAAAAATTAACCATTAACTATATAAATATATAACTATATAATTATATAACTATATACCTATATAACTATATAACAATATAACTATATACCTATATAACTATATAACTAAATAATTGTTCGCATTGTCGTAATTGTTCAATAATTTTGAAAACATAACTTTATATTAGATTTTTCGATTTAGATTGGATAACTATACAAATTAGTAGTTGGCGATAACATTTTTGAGTCTGAGACCTAGAAATTTATTTTTGTTTGAATTAATGCACATAAATCATTAACAAACATTAACAATTATTTTTTTTACTAAAATTCCAATTTACGTCGGACGTCATACATATCATATTTCCACTGTTATTTTGTCTGCAATTAAAGGTAATTATTATGACTGTCACATAGATACAGTGGTTTAGGAATAGCCTCCAAAAAATTGCGATTTTTTTGCAAAAAAAAAAACATTTTTACTATCACGACAAAAAATCAAAATAAACAGAAAAAATCGAAAAAATATTGTAATACGTTTTAACTAAGAGACTAGCGAAGAAAATGTGTAAGACATGTATGGATAAATGTGGAATATATTTCACTCTTTCCAAATGAAAACGAGTTTTTAAATCATCATTTTTAATTAATATTTAAAAAGCACGAAGAGCCAGTTTAGAAATTAGATGACCGAATATTTCGTTTTATTTTGCAATAGCTGCAATCTTAACGAAGAAAACAAGGCCTACTTGAAGAAAATTTTCTGGATAAATAAGAAGTTACGCCTTTCTTTTCTCAATTCTCTGGTGGAATGTTCCTAAACCACTGTTTCTATGTGAAAATGAAATTCGCAGTATTTGTAGCCAACATAAGTACCTTTAGTTGAACATATAAGCGTTTATTATCGGCCTTTATTTCAAAAATAAGAGTACCCATATTAAAGGTAAACAACCTAGTAAAATTTGGAAAAAAATTGTTTAAAAAGTGTTACCTTGATTTCATGAATCAGTATTCCTCAATGTAGACAAAAAATAAATTTTTAGGTCTCGAACACAATTTTTTTCTAGTGTTGTTGCATAGTGTTATCTTATTGTAGTTTTATTGAATAAACATTTTGAAAAAAAATGTGGAAAATAGATTTTCGTCTTCTTTGTGGTTATCTGGTGATATCCCCTTTTATCTTCCACATGATATTTTGGCGATATCATCTAGATTTCGTTCGCATGCCAAACTGGCAATATCGTCGATTTATCATCCAGAGGTATTGATTTCGTATTGGCCGCACAAACTTCTCTAATTGAGGTTACTTCCTCAATTCTAATATGATTATTGTTGCAATATTATTGCCTAGAAGAAGGCAATACGATTTCGAATCAATTTCGTATTATTTTGCTTATTGGGGGTTATGTATTTTTTAAGTTTTATATAGGCTTTGTAATCTTTGGCAATAGCAAGACTGTCCTTTAAATAAATACACGAGTGATAAGTTAATATATTGCAATTTAATTCAGTGACATTATACCTCGAGCCCCAAGCTTAGTTCACCTTTTGCGAATAACAGGACACACATACCAGCGGGACATGCAGTCATGCTATGATCAGCTCTTTATTCTGCCATCGGATAAAGTGCGTCTACGTGTTGTTGTCTGGCAGCAGCCATAAATCAAAACACATCATCTGTTTAGCGTTTAGCCAACTCTCAAGCAAATTGATTTCATTCTCCAACAGCCTCAGCCACACCATAAGCCTGGGATGGTGGATGCCTCTTTGAAAACGTACGTTACCGTTGCAACGTTTTTTTTTTCTCATTTTGACCATTTTTAGGTACGATCCCAGCCATAAATGACCACAAACATTTCAAAACGTACTGCGACTATCTGTATCTGTTGCTGTAGCTGTGGCTGTAAGTCACTTACAGTTGGGTCTAACGTGCAGCGCATTGCGTAGGTTTATCGCTTTTCACAGCACTCGAAACAATGCTGCTGCTGCCACTGCCCCTGCCGCTTTGGTGGCATACCTATGCCAAATCAAGCATAAAAATGTTTTTTTTTTGCATTTGTTGGCATTTCCATTGTTGTTGTCATACAACAACAGTTGGCGGGAAAAAGGGGTAATAAATACAAATAAAACATATTTTATTACTTTAACAACAACAATATCAACAATTGCCACAGTATCAACAATGGCAACAATTGCCACAATAGAAACGACAACAACAACGACAACGACAACAGCATTGCAACGATTAATTTCCCATTTGTCACAATTGATTGCTGGCCGGAGTGAGTGTGTGGCATGGCTGGTTGGCTTGCTGGCAGTGTGTGTGGCCGTCCATGCTATGCCTGTGAAAAGCTTAACAAAACTTAGGTGGGAGTTGAGAGTCGGGAGGCTATTAACTTGCAACTGCGGGTATTTATACTCTGATCGTGGTGGATTTTTAATTTCCAATCGTTATCGGGAAATTAATGGGCGATCAAAGATTTCTGTTGCATTTGCAATTAGGTGTTGTAAGCATTTCGTTTACACGAGTTGGTACAAAAATTTTTTGAATCTCAAAAAAATTATAATTGTAAACGATTGGTCTGTAAGGTGGTCTGAATATTTTTTTGGAAAACAGTAATTTCCCCAAAATATTACCGAAAATGCAATACTTTTTATATCTGAACTAAGCGAATTGCAAGACAGTTCTGATATTATATTTGGATTTAGTGCTCCAAACTTTCCTTTGATTTTTAGTAATATTTTTTTATCAAACACCATCAATTCTTTTTCCCTACATTTCTGTATTTTTCTAAAGATTGCATTTTAAGCCAATTGTGAAAAACTACAATTTCGTCATTTTGAAAAAAGATACATAAGATTATGGTTACATTTTAAGGGCCGATTTGATTTTGAATAAAACACAAATTATTTAGGAAATTATTTACATTTGTTTTTATTATGATAATATCGGTATGGTTCAATTATGTTGGAACAAAATATGGACCAAATGGCCGCCGCGACCTCAGCGGCACACCTCCATCCGATGGTCCAAATTTTCGATGACGCTGAGACATAATTGAGGTTATATGCCGTTAATGTGCTGAATTATCTCATACTTTAGCTCTTGAATTGTTGCTGGCTTATCGACGTACACCTTTTCTATAACGGCGTCAAATCACATGATCTTTGCGGCCAATGGACATCGCCACCACGTGAGATAACACAGCCATTTGTCGCGCAAAAGAGCCATTGTTTCGTTAGCTATGTGACAAGTGGTACCGTCCTGTTGAAACCACATATCGTCCACATCCATATCTTCCAATTCGGGCCTTAAAAAGTTCGTTTTCATCTCACGATAGCGAAGAGCATTCACAGTAACTGCCTGACCGGCCTCATTTTGGAAAAAATACGGCCCGATGATGCCGCCAAACCATGCTGCTTATTGACGAATCCACTGTGGTGAAAATGTGCCTCATCAAATTGACCGAAAAAATCACGAAGTGCACGATATGTATTTGGATTTGAACGCCCATTTTCATAATAAGTCTGAATAACTTTAACGCGTTGCTCGATTGTGTATCTTTCCATGGTTCAAATTGAGTTAGTCTGAAATGGAGAAATGTAAAATGAAATGCAGAAGAAAACTTGACATTTAGGTGTGATTCACATTCAACATCGGTCCTTACAATTTAACCACCCTTTATAACATTTTCATGTCTTGTAGAGAATCGAATAAATTGTTGGGACATTCTTTATTCGTTTATTCTGGTTTGAGAATAATTTTATTTTTTTAGTCCTTGAACTAGAAGAAAAAGGAATATTACGGCATCAATCACTTTCGTTTTGCGGAAGTAACCTCAATTGGAGAAATTTGTGCGGTCACGGCGATACCTCAAAGCAATACGAAAGCAACACTTCTGGATGATATATCTGCGACAGCGCGGGATTATCATACTGAAAAAATCTAGACGACATCGCCAAATTATCATCTGGAAGATAAAAATGGTATATCACCAAATAACCCTCCAATTACAGAAATTAAGTTATAATTTTGAATCAATTGACGGTCATTCAGTTGGTTAACAGCCTTTCGACTAATAAAAGTGGTGGAGTTAATACTTATAATTCCTTTTAAACGCATTGTCTGCAATATAATCAATAAATATAAAAGTCTGTATGTTTTAAGAAGATAGTTGATTTTAATTTAATGAACTCTTTCAAAGGCCGGAAATAATGATTGTGGTAGTGTGCAGACAAGTAGTAAATGTCACCCTGCCAATTGTAAATAAATTTGCAGTCCACAAAAAAAATTTCCCACATGTGGCTATTGAGAAGCCAATGCATCCACAACGTGTCACTGTTTGTTGTCGTCATCATTGGGCCAAGTACTGACATATTGGGTTGATCGGATGAGGTACTGCCGAGCTGTGGTAGTCAATAAAACCATAAATTATAAAAAAATATTAAGTACTTTATATATATAAATATATATATATATATTTATATATATAAAGTACTTATTATTTTTTACCACGGCTCGGCAGTACCTCATCCGATCAACCCAATATGTCAGTACTTGGCCCAATGATACCGCGAGTCTATAATCGACAACAAACAGTGACACGTTGTGGATGCATTGGCATCTCAATAGCCACATGTGGGTTATCTGAACCCCATATGCGGCAATTTTGCTTATTGGCATAGCCACCGCGATGAAAATGAGCTTCATCTGACAACACGAAAATCTTCCACTTAAATTTCTTACAATTTCTGTTCGAGGTTATAGCGTCCCATTTTGCAAATGTCAAACATAGAACTGAAAATAAAAATAAAAATGAATGTTAACCTTTCAATGGTCCACCCTATTTATCATACCCAAATTGACTTCGACGGATCTAGAAGTCAAAATCTGATGTAGAACATCAGATTTTTCTCAGATTTCCTATATTACTTATATTACACCTATAAACATTCCTGGCAAAATTGAACTATCATAAAAATGTCGGTCTAATTTATATACACTCCACGAGAGTATTAGGTATTTGTGTATTTGTTTGTAAAACTCAAAAGGATGCAAAATAGACCCACTGTTAATTATATCGATCGACTTGGAATCACTTTTTGAGTTGATTTAGCGATGTCCGTCCGTCTGTTGGTCTGTCTGTTCATCTATTCTTGTAATCAAGGTACAGGTCACAATTGTAGCCAGAACCAAATGAAACTTTGCACAACAAAGTTTTTCAGATTTATATAGCTACCACAAAAATTTCACTCCCGGTTTGACTTTTTCCACTTTTTAAACCACATATATTACCAGGTCTTACATCTTATATTTCCACGAGAAACCCCCATAGGGAAATGGGTCAAATCGGTTCAGATTTATATATAGCTCCTGGCATTTCATCGAATATCTCAGCTTAACACGTTATACTTGAACTGGAAGAACCTATTGTAAAAGTGACCCATTTTTTCGAACGCTATTTAATTTAAAAAACGGTTCAGATTTAGATATAGCCCCCATACGAATTTCACTCCCGATTTAACTCTTTTCACTATAGATACCACATATTACAACAGACTTTCTTTAAAATTGGCAAAACATCTTATATTTCAACTAGAAACACCTGTGGTGAAAATGTGTTAGATCGGTTCAGATTTATATATAGGTGAAAATAGGTCAGACCGGTTCAGCTCCCATTCAAATCTCGCTCTCGATTTTACTTTTTCTGGTCTAGAAACCACATATTTTTGCAGACCTTCTTCAAATTTGGCAAAATATCTTATATTTCTACTAGAAACACCCATGGTGAATATATGTCAGATCGGTTCAGATTTATGTATAGCTCGCTCACAAATTTCACTCCCGATTTCACTTTTTCCACTCTATAAACCACATATTTTAACAGATCTTCATCAAATCTTGGAAAATATCTTATATTTCAACTAGAAAAACCCATGGTGAAAATGGGTCAGATCGGTTCAGATTTACATATAGCTCCCATACAAATTTCGCTCCCGGATTGAATTTTTCCGCCCCAGAAACCACGTATTTTCACCGAATTTCTTCAAAATGAGCATAACTTATTGGGAAAGTTAGTCACTTCATTCCATGTTTGGATATAGCCCCGATACAAATATTCCTCTCGATTTGACAAATTGGGTATCCTATGATTAGGAAACATACAAAAAGCATTCCGATTTTTATTTTTTTAGCGATTTGAATTGTGTTCGGATAGAAAATGGAGTGTATTATATAGTCGGCCCCGCCCGACTTTAGCCTTTCGTTACTTGTTATATATATAGATATTTATTTTTTACCAAAAAATGCGTGATCACCGATTACCATTACTATAGTAGCGTTACTTTCGGTTTCAGATGTAATTTATTTTTTATATAAATAGATTTTAAATGACTAAAATTAAGTGAACACAGGATTTCCTCATATTTGAGATACGCTCTTATTTGAAAGAGTTATCCACATACAAAGTCTTTTATATAACCCAATCATAAATATCTATGTAACATCAACTACAAGTTTTTATTGGTTCATTTGCAGCTCCTCTCTACAGACATTGGAGTATGAAGATACAACATGTCGCTATTGTTACTAAAGTCACCCATACAACATGTTCTTGTTTACACCAATGTAAAATGTGGAATAAAAAGTTTTAAGTAGAAATAGTAATGAATGAGGAGTTGGAATTTAACATGGTTGATCAAAGGAGCGTCGTGTTAAATCTTCGTATTGCTATATTTCGGCTGAACTTCCTTTCACGTTGTGCACACCTTCCTGTGAAAAACCACAACAACAACCTGCTTTCCAGAGCACAAAAACATCACAAAGGAACAACAGGTTGCACGGTATGGCATTCGAAATTGATTAATTTTTGAGATTGCTCTGATATCATTAGCAAAGCTTGACAAATGTTCGTACAATATTTATTTGTATGTACATTAGGGTGACAGTAAGCGTAATGAAATTTTTAGAATGTAATAAGAAATAAGTGTCGCTATCCTCCCAAATCCTGTTTCTCTTAACATAAAGGTGGGAAGCTTCAAATTTCAGTTAAGATGCCAGAAAATTCAACATGAAATAATTCCCAAAATTGCAATAAATTTGTGGGCGTTATTACCATAAAAACTTTTTGGTAGAGTTTATTTTGTTAATTTTTTTACCTATGGCATTATTACTTGGTGTACACTAGGGGTGGGTGTTGCATGGGAATTTTAAGAGTTCGATTTGGATACGCTAGAATCCCTAATTTTGTGAGGTTTGGATAACAAATTCATGAACCAAAAAAATGGAGGTAGTGAGATGAGTGTAGGTGAGTGCTCATCGGGGTAAAAAGTGACCCCGAGTGTGATTGTGTAGACGAACATCATAAAGGCATTTTTGGACATTTGTATTTTTAGGGAAAACTGAGAGAAAGGGGATAAACATGGTGCAGCGGTTTGCAGCCAGAACAATGAATATCGGTGTATACTTCGGCTGAGTAGACTCAAAATATATAGCGAACTTTGGATATAGGGCTATAATGGAAAAAAGATAAAATTAGTATCGACTAAATGGCCGCAGATAGAATCATATATTTAAGTGTTAAGATTATGCAGAGCGCCACGTAAAGGCATTTTAGGAAATTTGTACTTTTAGGGAAAACGGAACGAAAGGCGATAAAATGGTACCAATCAAACGACTACAGCTAGAATCTTGAAATTTGATTTAAATATACATTTTTGTGATTTCATAGAAGCGCAAAATACAACGTTTTCTCCAAATTCGTACTTTTATGGATAAAATGGATAAAACCGGTACCAAGCAAACGGCACCAACCAATCGTCTATGTTGTTGGCATTGAAAATGAGCGAGATCGGTCCAAAGGGAAAACTTTTTTCCTACAAACGAACTAAAAATTCTAATATATTTCAAAATTCGCATATTTTTCAAGATTACTACCTTCTTGTATACACTTGAAGTATTATTTGAATATATGTGAATATATGTGTGAATAATATGTGTAAGGACTATCACGCTATAAACATCATTTTTGTGGAATAGTCCTATAAGTGGTCGTGGTCTTTAAAATCAGTGACTACAGTTTTCTAAATTCCATAACTTTTGACATAGTTACGTTATATAAACGCGCGAAGATGCGTTTGAAAGGTATTTTCTTATGGATTTGTTAACATTAATTCAATTAAAAGACATATATTTTTACTCGTCAATAAAAAAATTAAAAATATAATATATAGAATTTTTATGAACTAATTCCAATGTTTTCACTTTCAATTCTAAAAAAATATGGGATTTCGCACTATTCGACCGTAAAACTGTATTTACGAAATAAATATATTTTTTCATATATTTTTATACACTCCACGAGAATATTATGTCTTTGTGCATTTCTTTGTAACACCCAAAAGGAAGAGTGATAGACCCATTGCTAATTATACCGATCGGTTTAGAATCACTTGCTGAGTCGATTTAGCAATGTCCGTCTGTCCATCTATTGTTGTAATCACGATACAGGTCGCAATTGTAGCCAGAACCAAACGAAACTTTGCACAACGAAGTTTTTCCGGACAAGAACGAACGCTATTTAATTTGAAGAAAATCGGTTCAGAATTAGATATAGCCCTTTTTTCTCTATATACCACATATTTCAACAGATTTTCTTCAAAATTGGCAAAACATCTTATAGTTCCACTAGAAACACATGTGGTAAAAATTTGGTAGATCGGTTCAGATTTATATATAGCTCCCATAGAAATTTCGCTCCCAATTTGAATTTTTCCGCTCCAGAATCCACATATTTTAACAGATTTTTATTTAAACTAGGTACGCCTATGGTGAAAATGAGTCACATCGGCTCAGTTTTACATATAGTTCTCATACAAATTTCGTTCCCCCAGAAACCGCGTATTTTCAGAGAATTGCTTAAAATTGAGCATAACACGTTATACTTCAACTGGAAGAACTTATTGTGAAAGTTAGTCACTTCATTCCATGTTTAGATATAGCCCCGAAACAAATATTATTATTAACATACAAACATTTTTCCCGTTTTCACTTTATTGTGAAAGTTAGTCACTTCATGGATATAGCCCCGAAACAAATATTATTCTCGATTTGACAAATTTGACCAGGTCATTTTAACTTGTGATTAGGAAACATACAAAAAATTTTCCCGTTTCACTTTTTTACTGAATTGAATTGTATTCCGATAGAAAGTGGAGTGTACCACATAGGCGGGCCGCCCGACTTTAGCCTTTCCTTACTTGTTTATAATTTGGAAATTTTCTTGTAGGATTGGTGTGCTAATTCTTAGAGCTTAACCCCATTGTGCTGAAAACAGCCTTGAAAATGAATATTAGTAATAGCGAAATATTTATAATATAACTTCAATGCGTTTCGAATGATCTTGCTGTTGTTCAATTCAAAAAGTTTCTTCTTATTACCAAGTAAAAAGGCGTTAAGTTCGTCGGGGCCGAATCATATATACCCTCCACCACGGAGTGCATTCCACAGTATTACCAACAGGTTAGAGGATGTCGACATTACATAGAAGTGCACTATCATTTTAGGAAATTTGTGATGCTTCATTAATATAAAATTAATAGTCCTCTACTATATATAAATATATAACTTCAAGTGCAATTTAAAAGTGAACATTATGCAGCACTCTTCAAAAAATGAGCCCTAATTATTATTATATAGAAACAATTTCCCTCAAATCCGATTTCGCCCATTTGCAATTTCTCGAGCCTAAACATCTGTACCATTTCGATAGGAAAAGTTATAATATTGAATATTTAAAATGCTTCAGAATAGAATAGACACACCTCAAGTTTTCATTTTGACCCTAAAAGTACCAATTTAGAAAAAAATCATACCTCTTGTTTCAGCGTCGACCGCTTGACTGGTGCCAAATTTCATCACATTTTGATCCTGAATGCACGAATTCGAAAAGTCCCTTATTTTTCGCGTCTAAGCAGTCTAAGAAATGTACACACTGAATTTCATTACTATAGCTGCAGTCGTTTGATTGGTACCATTTTTATCCCCATTCGCCCTAATTTCCGCCTAAAAGTACAAATATCGAAAAATCCTTTTTGTTTCGCATCTTCACAGTCAGATGAATGTATACGCCAAATTTCATGACTTCAACTTCAACGGTTTGCTTGGTACTATTTTTATCCCTCTTTTTCAATAGTATCCCTTAGCACATTGAGTGCCAAGCGGTTTTGACGAAAAACCTTCCCAGAAGGACAAACATTTTTTGGGCTATAAGTAAAAGCAATCACTGTCGTACGGAAACGTACGACGTGGCACCCCACGACGGGTTAGGTATCGTACGGAAACGTACGAAGTGGCACTCAATGTGTTACAAGTACGAATTTTGAAAAATCCCTCTATTTTTCGTATCTACACAAGTAGAGGGATGTGCATTCCAAATTTCATGTTTCTAGCTGTTGTCGTATATTGGTACCATTTTTATTCCCTTTTGTCCCATTTCGCCCGCTAAAATTTTAATTTACTCTTTGGTGCTTTTAGGCTACAAGAGGAATGTACGCAACAAATTTCAAGTGCATATAAAGCAAACATTTAAAACAAGTAAAAACGGCGTTAAATTCGGCCGGGCCGAACTTTATATACCCTCCACCATGGATTGCATTCCCAAGAGGATGTCGATTTTCGTAGAAGTGCAGTAATATTACAGGAAAATATAAATTTTTTAATATAGCCAAACCAAAACAAATACAAACAGTGAAAAAATAATTTTATAAATAAATATAATATTTTAATTATTTCAAATCACGCTTACAGGGCAAGGCAGCCGTTTGGATGGTACCATTTGTATCCCTCTATTCCCATTTTACCCCTTAAAAGTACGAATTTGAAAAAAATACTTTTATATTATGTATCTACTCAATTAGAGGAATGTACACACCGAATTTTGTGTTTCTAGCTGTTTTCGTTTAATATGTACCATTTTTATCCCTTTTTTGCCCCATTTCACCCCCTCCAAATAAGAATCACTTTATGGTGCACGTTTTTGCTATAAGGGAAATGAGCATACCAAATATAAACAGACATATTCAAAAAACATGCTTAAATACGCTAAAATATTAAGGATTATTATGGTTATTTTTAGTCCTTGTGAGGGAAAAATTTTTCCCTTAGGGACGATTTCGCCCCGTCAATCCCAACCGATCTACGACTATAAGACGCATTTATGGAAAATTTGAACGTCCTAGCTTCTTTCGTTTAGTTGCTAGCGTGCTTTCAACAGACAGATAGACGAACGGACATGGCTAGATCGTCTTAGAATTTTATGACGATCAAGAATATATATACTTTATAGGGTCTCAGGTCGATATTTCAAGGTGTTACAAACGGAATGATAAAGTTAGTATACCCCCATCCTGGTGGTGGGGGGTACAAAAATTGTTTAATCTAAATTTTACATCAGTTAGGGAAAATTTTCCCTCTGGGCCGATTTCGCCCACATTCAATCCCAATCGATCTGCAACCATAAGACACATTTAGGAAATTTTGAACCTGCTAGCTCATTTTTTTGGGCGTCTAGCGTGCTTTAAACAGACAGACGGGTATGGCTAGATCGTCTTCGAATTTTACCATGACCCAGAATATATATACTTTTTGGAGTCTCTTACAAACGGAAACACAACGTATAATATACCCCCATATATACATATATGCTACCCTAATGTACATGTATTCAGGTGAATGTTTATGTGTATATCGACTTACAAGCAATTTGATACTTGATACCCATCATAATCCGCTCACTCCAATATGGGAGTCATTAAGCAAGTCCACAGACTCATCGATCGCGAAATATGGATTTGCCGCAAGACTTTGCCATTAAACGATGCCAACGAAATCATGATGGTCATGTCTAGAAATGCTTAAATATTAGCCTAGTTTACACGGATATTGTCAGGCACAACTTTCTTCTAAGGAAATGAGTGAATGTAAATTCCATGCGATCAATTAAATCAACGCACAAATGGCAACATGTTGCCGACTAGTGAATTGCGCAAGAGTTTTGATGGATCTGATATAAGAAATCAAATTGGTGGCGTTTTAGTAGTTACAACATCAGGGTGTATTGATGAGAAAAAAATATATAGATTCATTATAATAAAGAATTTATTTATAAAGTTTTTTCCACGGTCTGTTCTATCATCGTCTTCCAAATATGTTTTTTCTTCCTTAAAAGGACTTTCGTATTTTTGAAGAATAATTTTCTTTTTCTTTTTTGGGGATCAACAAAAATCCCATTTCATCTTCTATTATTGGCTCTGAAATGCCTTCCAGTTGTTTTCCCCGCCGCCCAAATAGGAAGATGAGCCATGAAGAATGTTTCAGGAATGGAATGAATATTTCTCCCAAAAGTCAAGACATCATCGTCATCGCCGTCTCCTTTGTTGGCATTCTAATGAATACCTGGTAAATAAATGTGGGCATTAAATCAAAATTCACTGACCATGTAAAGAGTGCGTGATGGCTGTGGTCAGCAAAATGAGACACCAAAGGAAAACATTCCTCGGATGCCTAACAATACCCAGCACCGAGCTATAATCAAATTGTCTCCCCTCAAGTAAAGGGAACGGCTAGACAGACGACGGAACGATGCATCCACCACTCTGGCCAGAAGATTAAGTATAAACTCCTACATGCTTGGGCGATGGCAAATTTTTATAAGCAAACAATAGGAATCTTTCAAAAACACTCACACTCGTCCATGGACACTTGCAGACATTGGCCATTTGTAATAAATAAAAACGTGACCAAGCGTTGAACTGTCGACCATGGCCAAACACACATATGTGTGGCATCTTAGCCTTGCTCGTGGAGCGGCATTTCTTGATGGCGCTAAATGGCAGTGGCTTTCGTTCATGGTTCAACAATGCTGAACTTCTGCCTTGCACTGTGGTTTCAATCGACCACAATGAAAATAAATTATTAGTGTGGCAACCCACCCAATTTGACAGTTCACGATAATAACCAGTTGATCTGGCAACGCATATATGAATTATTATATTTTAGTTTTCTGATGCAATAAGTTGTGTTTTGTTACGTTTTGGATAATAAATAAATAAGACGAGAAAATAAATAGTTCATTGAAATATATATTCCTAATCTGGTAGAAACCTGGTCTGTTACAATTAGTAACACTGTGCAACTAAAATACAAAAACAATACATGTATTTGATGTATTATGGTCCTCCGTCTATAAAAATATTCGAAAATTAAAGTAAAAATTTCGCTTCTACGATGTCGGAGGAGTTTACACACCAAATTTCACGACTATAGCTGCAATAATTTAGTTGGTACCATTTTTATCCCGCAAAAAGGTACAAATTTCGACAAATCCAATGTTACTGCACTTCTACGTGGCCAGAGGAAGTTGCATATCAAATTTCATGATTTTAACTGCAAAAATTTAGTTGGTACCACTTTTATCCCTTTTTGTGCGGCTCACCCCTTATAAGTACAAATTTCGAAAAAAAAACCATTTTTATTGCGCTTCTACGTTGTCACACTAAATTTCACGACTATTGCTGCAATACTTTAGTTGGTACCATTTGTATCCCTTTTTGTCCCGAGCACCACCGAAAAGTACAAATTTCGAAAAAATCCAATTTTATTGCACTTGTACGTGGTCAGAGGAATTTACATATCAAATTTCACGATTCTAGCTGCAATAATATAGTTGGTACCAATTTTATCCCTTTTTGTGCCGCTCACCCTTTATAAGTACAAATTTCGAAAAAATCCATTTAGATTGTTCTTCTATGTTGTCAGAGGATTTTATCCACAAAATTTCACGATTATAGCTGCCATACTTTAATTGGTACCATTTTTATCCCTTTTTGTACCCCTCACCCCTTACAAGTACAAATTTCAAAAAATCCATTTAGATAGCGCTTTTACGTTGTCACACCAAATTTTACGACTATAGCTGCAATACTTTAATTGGTACCATTTTTATCCCTTTTTTGTCCCGCGCACCCCCTAAAAGTCCAATTTTCGACAAATCCGATTTTACTGCACTTCTACGATGTCAGAGGAATTTAAATTTCAAATTTCACAATTCGAGCTGCAATAATATAGTTGGTACCAATTTTATCCCTTTTTGTAATTGGTACCATTTTTATCACTTTTTGTCCCACTCACCCCTTAAAAGTACAAATTTAAAAAAATCCATTTAGATTGCGCTTCTACGTTATCGCACCAAATTTCACGACTATATCTGCAATACTTTAATTGGTACCAATTTTATCCCTTTTTTGTCCCGCTCACCCCCTAAAAGTACAAATTTCGACAAATCCAATTTTACTGCACTTCAGAGGAATTTACATGTAAATTTCACAATTCTAGCTGCAATAATATAGTTGGTACCAATTTTTCCCTTTTTGTGCCGCTTCTTATAAGTACAAATTTCGAAAAATCCATTTAGATTTGCCGTTCTACGATGTCAGAGGAATTTACACACCAAAATTCACGACTATAGCTGCAATACTTTAATTGGTACCATTTTTAACCCTTTTTTGTCCCGCTCACCCCTTATAAGTACAAATTTCGAAAAATCCATTTAGAATGCGCTTCTACTTTGTCACACTAAATATCACGGCTATATCTGCAATACTTTAGTTGGTACCAATTTTATCCCTTTTTGTGCCGCTCGCCCCCTAAAAGTATAAATTTCGAAAAATCCATTTAGATTGTGCTTCTAGGTTGTCAGATGAATTTACACGCCAAATTTCTCGACTATATCTGCAATATTTTATTTGGTACCATTTTTATCCCTTTTTTGTCCCGCTCACCCCTTATAAGTACAAATTTCGAAAAAATCCATTTATGTTGCAAGTCTACGTTGTCAGAGAAATGTAAATACCGATTTTCACGAATGCAACTGCAATACTTAAATTGGTACCATTTTTATCCCTTTTTGTCTCTTGTACAAATTTTGAAAAATCCCTATTTGTAGCTCGTTTGCATGGTCAGTGCAAGGAACACACCGAATTTCATGTTTCTAGCTATTGCCGTTTAGTCAGCACGAAGGTTCGATGTTTATCCCTTTTTGTCCCATTTTACCCCCTAAAAGTAGGAATTTCGTTTGCTCTGGGCGCTGGTCAATGATAAGTCAGTCAGTCAGCCAGTCATGTATATAGATTGAATTTTTTTGATTAGTGTTATTTTTTATATCTCCCATAATAATTTTTACAATATTTGTATGTTTGCAACCACTGTGCCTGTGGCAGTGGTTGCAATTTATGGTGTTAAAAAAGTGTTTTTGTTTGTTTTACTCGTTTGTGTCTCTATAACTTTCTTTCATTGATCGTGGCGTTTTGATACAATAGGATGGATGGATGATGGCGGTGGTGGTGGTTGTGGTTGGCGGTTCCACATCTCTCCTTTGCCCTCCTTTTTCCCGGTATATCAACATGTGGCCATCTATAAATTAAAAGCATATTTAGAAGCTTATAGTCAACATAAAAATCTCGGTGCTTGACATCACTACTGGGGGTTACCAGAGGTTTTGCGTCAGCTGAAGATGAAAACGAAGCGATATGCTAAACAAACATACAGCTGTGACGACGATGCTGCTCATGTTGTCAATGATGGGGAAGGCTGGCTGTGGCTAAGCGTTAGCTGGGAGGGAGTAGTAGGTGTGGTTTCTTGTTCATTTAAAGCTTCACATGTAATTGCTGTGGGACAAACATATCATAAAAAACACTTAATAGTTGACATGTGATTGAATTCGTCCTCATGGTATATCTACCAACAACATGTTGTCTATGGAAAAAATAGATTGCTTAGCTTTGTAAGAGCATGGAGTTCATTTTGTTTACGAACTCCACTCCATATAAATGAAGTTGTCACAAAGTTAATTGCAATTTTTCAATCAAGTAAGTCAACAATTATTACAGATGCTTGGCACGTATTCATAGTTTTTTCAGATTTAAGACGGAGAATAAACTGTAGGTGACATTTTCTTGAAAATGACTCAAATAATTAAAAATTAATCAAATCATCAATCAAAATCGACGATATTTAAACGATATAAGGACAAACAATTTGAATGATACTTCATTGCCTCCTAATAAATATTCACAGCCTTTGGATACGAACCTATCGCACACCTTCGGTCAAATTTGTACTCTGGTATATAGCGCTTAGCAGACAGAGAACCTAGACTCTGGACAAACCACTTGAATTAAAACAACGTTATCACTGACTAATCAATGCAAAATATATGCATAAAGTAGCTGGTAGGCGCCAGCTTAAACAGTAGCCCCCTTTCAGTGAGTCTTAAATCATTTTGTGATAATGTAATCGATGACGAGAAGTTGTCCGTTCAGGTTTGCTCGCGGGGCTTTTTTGTTGACGATGGTTGAATAAGAATAATGTTAATAAAAAACAAGTAAGGAAAGGCTAAAGTCGGGCGGGGCCGACTATATAATACCCTACACCACTCCCTGCGTATGTACCTCGCTTTCATTACTAAACCCAGGTATTTCATGGGAGCAATTTTATGTAGTTCACAAAAATTATATAAATTATATTCATATAATTTATATGCTATAAATTCATCTTTGGTCAAATTTAACGAATATGGTAAATAATATGGTAATTGATCCAATTGTCCGAAAGACAAATACAAATTATACAGTAGTCTACCAAAGTATGGACATATGGGCATCACCCAAACAATTCTCATTGCAATTCAATTCGGTAAAAAAGTGAAATCGGGAAGGATTTTTGCATCCTGTAAATGTATGTGTTTGACAAAAAATGTTAAATCGGAAAGGACATTTGTATGGGGGTATATTGAAACCTGGAACGATGTGACCCGCTTTCACCATGTATGTTTATTGGTGAAATATAATATGTAAAGTTTGGCCAAAATCGGTTAAAGATTCGTGAGCGACATTTGTATTGGGGCTATATCTAAATCTGAACCGATCTTACCCACTTTCACCATAGGTTTTTTTAGTTTGATTATAAGACGGACGGACGGACGGACAGACAGACATCGTTAAATCGAATCAGCTGGTGATTCTAAGCCGATCCGTATACTTAAAGGTGGGTCTAGCTCAATTATTTCTTGGTGTTACAAACATTTGGCGCGAAACTAACTTATAGCACCCTAGACCACGAAGTGGTGTAGGGTATAACAAGTAAGGAAAGGCTGTACCGGAGCTATATAGAAACATGGAATGAAGTGACTAACTTTCACAATAAGTTTTTTCAGTTCAAGCAAACGTGTTATGCTCATTTTGAAGAAATACGGTGAAAATATGTGATTTCTGGGGTGGCAGCAGCTATATGTAAATCTGAACCGATCTAACACATTTTCACCACAGGTGTTTCCCGTTGAAATATAAGGTGTTTTGCCAGTTTTGAAGAAAATCTGTTAAAATATATGGATTTTAGAGCGGAAAAATTTGGGAGCGAAATTTGTATGGGATCTATATATAAATCTGAACCGATCTGACCCTTTTCGCCATGGGTGTTTCTAATGGTAACATAAGATATTTTGCCAAATGTGATCTGTTAAGATATGTGGTTTCTAGAGTAGAAAAAGTCAAATCAAGATCGAAATTTGAATGGGAGCTATATGTAAATCTAAACCGATCTAGCCCATTTTCACCATGGGTGTTTCTAGTTGAAATATAAGATATTTTGCAAGATTTGAAGAAGATCTGTTAAAATATGCGGTTTATTGAGTCGAAAAAGTGAAATCAGGAGTGAAATTTGTGAGGGAGCTATATATAAATCTGAACCGATCTGACCTATATTCATCATGGGTGTCTCTTGTGGAAGTATAAGATATTTTGCCAATTTTGAAGACAATCTGATGAAATATGTGGTTTCTAGAGCGAAAAAGTCAAATTGAGAGCGAAACTTGTATGGTAGCTATATATAAATCTGAACCGATTTTACCCATTTTCTCCATGGGTGTTTCTAGTTAAAATATAAGGTGTTAAGCCAAATTTGAACAAAATCTGTTCAAATTTACGGTTTCTAGACCGGAAAATGTCAAATAGGGAGCGAAATTTGTATGGTGGCAATATCTAAACCGATTTGATCCATTTTCATCACAGATGTTTATGATTATATCAAAATAACTTCAAGTATGTGGCTTCTAGAGCAGAAAAAGTCCAATCGGGAGCAACATTTGTATGGGAGCTCAATCTAAATCTGAACCGATTTGCTTCAAATTAAATAGCGTCCGTCTGTGCCATGCAAAAATTGTTTGTGTCAAGTTTCGTTAGAATCGGACAATAATTGTGACAAGAATAGATGGGCGGACGGACAGACGGTCAGACAGGCGGACATGGCTAAATCGATTCAAAAAGTTATTCTATGTCGATCGGTATAATAAACGATGGGTCTATCCCGCTTCCCTTTGGGTGTTACGCAAACAAATACACAAAGACATTATACCCTGTGATGTAGGGTATAATGATATGATACCATAGGATAGATTGAATAACAGGAGTCACTCGAACCGGGATGGTCGAGAGTTTTTCCTGTCCAAGACATACACATAAGCCAGCAAGTCGGTCTGTTGTGCGCTCTAAAACTAAAACTAAGGGAAGTAGAAACAAGTAAAAAGGCGTTAATTTCGACCGGGCCGAATCTTAATGCTCTCTACCACGAAGTGCATTCCACAGTATTACCAGCAAATTAGAGGCTGTCGCCCTCACGTATAAGTGCAGTAAAATATTAGAAAATTGTTATATTTTTGGCTACTAGCAAAATTTTTAAAATAAATTGTAATATTTCATTATAATTAATTTTGAATGAAAACAAGTAAGTAAGCGTCAGTCAGCTTAACCGACTTATATATACCCTCAAACATGATCAAATATCAAGTCATAGTGGATTCCAGACACCAGTGTAGAAGTTATGAAGGATTTAATATTACCTAGGATAGAGACAACTGCGTGGGAGGTACATGAAAGGGTGCACAGTGGAATATTTTCATCCCTTATATAGTCAAATTAGAACAAAACATTTTTTTCAAATCCTCCCACAACCACGCCTACCGCCCATGTAATCGGTTCTTTATTTGAAACGTTAGATTGGTCCATGACATTTACTTTTTGAAGATAATTTCATTTAAATGTTGACCGCGGCTGCGTCTTAGGTGGTCCATCCGCTTAGTCCAATTTTGGCATTTCCACGTTTTTGAGTAACAGAGACCCAATTGGTGCGAACGGCGACGAATCGAAAATTGGTGGTCATCATTAACACTGGCCGATACAGCTGCGATATTTTCTTCAGTTCGCACTCTACGTAAGCGTGTTGGTGGTTTAATGTCCAACAATGTAAATTTGGTGCGAAATTTAGTCACAATAGCCCGAATAGCCGCTTCAGTGGGTCGATTAAACTGACCATAAAATGGAAGCGCGCAATGAACTTTCTTAACAGAGCACGCATTTTGATAATAAAATTCAATAATTTGCAAGCGTTGTTCGTTTGTAAGACGATTCATGATGAAATGTCAAAGCATACTGAGCATCTTTCTCTTTGACACCATGTCTGAAATCCCACGTGATCTGTCAAATACTAATGCATGAAAATCCTAACCTCAAAAAAATCACTCTTTATAAGCAGAATGTTCTTTTTAAAATGAATATATAAGACAATAGTTTAACAATATTTGTAAATGCCGATGCATCGGTCGGCCTCGCGAATATAGTTTTTTTATCACATTTTGCCATTTTGTCCCTTTAAGTAAAATTTTTGAAAAATCCATTTATTTTGCTCGTTTACGTATTAAGTGAAATGTCTAAAACGAATTTTATGATTTATGCAGCCATTTGGTCGGTACCAATTTGACCCTTTTTGTCATTACCCCACCCTAAAAGTACAAGTGTCGAAAGATCGCGTTAAATTTCAAGTCTATGCACGCAGAGCGAAATATACACTGATTTTCATTATTCTAGTTGCATCGGATTGACTGGTACCAATTTTATCCCGTTTCTCCCCGTTTCCCCATAAAGGTACAAATTACGTAAATTTTCTGATTTTAAACGTCTGTACAGTCATAGGGGAATGTACGTACCGAATTTGTTTATTCTAGCCGCAGCCAATTTTATACCTTTTTGCACATTTTCCCCCTTAAAAGTACGAATTTCGAAAATCACTTTATTTTATATGTACATGTGATTAGAGGGATGTACACATCGCAGCTTAATAGATTTTGAGATTTCGTCGGTACCATTTTTATCCCTTTTTGCTCCATTTCACCCCCTAAAAGTTAGGATTACTTTAGTTACCAAATATCATGAAATCATTATTCCAGCTGTAGCCGTTTGGTTGGTACCATTTGTATCCCTCTGTTTCCATTTTGCCCCTTAAAAGTATGATTTTGAAAAAAACTTTTTATTTTACGTGACTACTCAATAACTTCGAGCGAACTTCATGCGGCACCTGCTTTCAATCGAATAAGTACGAAATAAAATGACGGACGGGTAAGCAGACATCATTAATTGGACTCCCCTGATGATTCCAAATCAATTGGTGTATTAAAAGTGGTAATTACCTCGTTTATTTCTTGAAATTTGAACCCCGCTTTAACACACCATTCAACAGAATGGTGTAGGGTGAGACTATTAACATTATAAACATAAATAAGGTCAAGTGTAGCCGACAATAAGCAATCAACACTTTGATGTTATAACTAAAGAACGGATAGGAATTATGCCACTCTGCTGCGGATCAATCAATCTTTCGAAATATGTTAACGATAATAATGCTGATGCTAACATCTGACCATTAACCGCGCAAAGTGAAACATATTTATTTTGTATCTTAATTTACTTATGAAGTATTAGCTAATAAATTATTTGTACCATTACCCGGCTACATTAAGGCTACTTATCTATTAATCAAGTCCAGGCATTGGTGTTTCTCCCCCCTCAACGTTACTTACAGAGCAGCATTAGCACTTTGAAAAATATCCATAGCATAGTCATAGCCGTAGTCATACATTGAACATGGTGATCGCTCGCCAAAGCTTCTGCAGATTCTACAGAACGATTATGTTTAATTGAAAATTTTGTAGGTAATTTTCTTTAAAGCATTATTCTAAGTCGTAATAAAGAAGAAGAGGAAAAAGAAGAGGAAGAAACTGAATTAGAAATATTAATAACATTTGTTCTGCAGCACATGAAAAAGGTACCACCACAATCATTAATTGCCAACCCCGTGCCGCAGCATCCCATCAGTGCAATACAATGCACAGTGCTTCGTTGCGGAGGGAAAAATATACACATATAAAATAGTTGCATGACTTACTCACTGATCAGCGCTCTTTCCCTAAGGCTCATGAAATTTCGACTATAGGACCAAAATATGAAGGAGACGCGTATTAACAATTTCAATATTTAGTAATGTTAGGCGATAAAAGGGCCAACCATGGATAAAATGGAAATAGCCACCCTGACCATATGGTCGAAATTTATTCTTTTAAAGGATAAACGAGATCAAAATGGTACCAAGCAAACTGTAGCAGCTAGAATCGTTGAATTCAATGCACACAATTCTCTGACAATGCAGACATGGAAAAAAAGGTATTTGTACTTTTAAGGGGTGAGCGGGACTAAAAGGGATTAAAATGGTACCAAAAGAGGTGAAATTTAGTGTGGATGAACCTCCGACATTGTAGATGCACCAAAAAAAAAACAGAAAGGGAAAATGTGATAAAATGAAACAGCCAGTCTTACTGCGTAGACACGCGATATAAAGTAGTTTTTTAATTTTTTGTATCGCTTAGACGTTGGACATAAAGGAGCTTATCGTAGAGGGATATCTATAAATGGAAAATTTAACAAATAGGACCTACATATTTAAGATGATTCAAATATGGAGATATAGATAATAGATATGCAATTTTCGCGTGCAATGCAGATTTGTTTTTGATAACAACCAGGTCAGTGCGCAGGATTTTCCCCTGGGGGGGTTTTCATCTACACTCATAAAAAAGTTAACCCTATAATCAGTTAAAATTAACTAAAATTTAAGAAACCAAGTACATTTTTACTAAACATAAGTAGAATTTTGCTGAAATTTTCCTAAATCTAAGTACATTTTTCCTAGAAACAAGTAATTTTTTACTAAATTTAAGAAAGATTTTCCTAAAACTAAATCTTAGTAAAATTTTGCTGAAAATTTCCTAAAACTAAGTAAATGTTTACTCAAATCAAGTAAATATTTACTCAAACTGAGGACAATGTTGCTGATTTTTTTTCCTCAAAACGAGTAAATTTTTACTTAAACTGAGGAAAATTTTATTTTATACAAGGAAGAAAGGTGAAATTAAAATAAGTTCAATTTAACTAAAAAATCAAACAAATAGTTTTGCTTCAGAGTACGCAAAACTGATAAAAAAATGATAACATGAAATATTTCTCAAAAGTTTCATGATACCTCTGCCATAGGAGTTGAGCTATTACTCCATGATTGTTGCGAAGGCAAGATAGGCGCCATCGCAGTGGTTGTTTAGAATAATTCATAAAGTATTTAAGAAATAAGTCTCTGCAAACGAGCGAGAATTGCTTCTTAGATTAAAATTCAAGAATTAATACTTAAATGTATGAAGAACTCGGCATAAATTTCAGTAAACATTTTAACTTCATTTTAGGAAAAAACACATTTTTAAGTTACAATTTCCTAAATGGAATTTTTTCCATACAAAAATTTCAGCTTTTTTTCTCACTTTAAACCTTGAAAATATTCTTCCACATTAGTTTGAATTTACTCAATTGTAAGAATTTTTTATTAGATCCAACGAAATGTTTCTAAGTAAATCTGCTACCCTTTTTCTAGTAAATGAACTATTTACTATGGCTTTGAAAGAAGGAAACTTTACTCATTCTTAGTTAATTTTCCAACTTTTTAGGATATTTTTATTGGAGCGTTTGGAAACCACTCATATTTTATTGCCAGGATCTTCGAGAATTACGTTAATTTGATTATGTGTAATTACGTGAGCGTTTGGAAACCTTTCATATTTTATTGACATATTATTGAAATATTACACAAAAAACGATCAAATTCCTCGGCTATAAACCCTTCAGTCCCGCATTTTTTCTATGATAAATGCAGAAAATTGGATATGCTTTTTGACAAAGTATGGGTCTAAATAGGATGTCTAAAGAGTTTTGGGTTTTTTAATTTATATAGGACATGAGTCTAGAAGGTTTTAAAAAGTATATGTTCGAAACCTCTCTGGAGGGGGTTTGAACCCCCCCCCCCCCTGCGCACGGCCCTGCTCAGTAGCTTTACAACGGGTGTACTTCTTCCAAAATCTAGCCAATTTTTTTCTGGAAGCTATTACTTATTACTACTTCTTCTCAATTGAAATTAATATGCTATTCTTAAAAATGATCATTTTGGCAGGTCCATATTTTGGAACATTGAAATTCGTACACTTATTTCTTATTTTCTCTATTTTTTCCCAGAAGTTCAAAATTGAATGTATGAAATTTGTAAACTCGTGTCCATATAAAAAATTTAAAGGAAATCAATATAAAATAAATAATAAATCTAAACAAAGCTAATTGAATATATAATACATTAAAATAACCGATTTTTTATTTTTTCACGATCCCGCTTTTTGCCACAAAATCCCCCCAAATCCAGTTTTTTGAATTCATATATCCCGCTTTTTAGCCAAATAGAGATGGTCACGTTAAGTATGCATGGCCATGTGTTCCTATAAAAAACAATAAACAATAGCTACTCTATTGTGCTTCTTTAGTGTGTCAAAGTAGGTTGAGTTTTAACATTTTTTGGAAGGATTGTTATATTCAAGACGTCTGGTCAAATATGCCTCACATGAGAAGCTGTAATTGCAAAAATATTTATAAAATGAATGGACTCCCAACCCCAAAAAATAATTGTATGGAATAATAATATTAAATTATGGGAACATTGGCTAATATTAACGAATATTGAACTACTTGCCAAAAAAAAATAAAATAAAAGGTATTAAAAACCAATACAAATTGTTCCTTCCATTTTCCAAAAAATGTCAAATAAATAGGAGTGAACGAATGACAGAACGAGCCGGCAAATCAGCCGAAAGCCGCCGCCGCCGACCCATTTTGAGTAGCGCCGCCGCCGATAATTATGGGTCGGCTTGTAACTCTGCTATAACACAGGGGCCTCTTCATATAATATCCTGTTGAAATATGTGACTTAAAATGCAAAGCAGGAGGGGCATTTCTTTGGTGCCCTCTATTATAGCATGGATCTAATTTCACTTTGGCAGTGTTAAGGCAATTTTTATTTATCATCAATATCCACTTATATTTTTGTCCGTTCCCTGATTGGTGTCGAACTACGGTGCAATGTCTAGCCATTGCACGCTGGACATTATGTGACTTTATACTCTGGAGCATTAGTGGAATTGCAATTTATTTATGATTTCAGTCGGTTTTTTTTCTTTTTTCGTTTTTTTATTCCGCATATTTGAAGCCATTTTTAACGCTTGATATCGTAAATATGATGAAATTATTCTAGTTTTTTTTTCTTTCTTTCATTTCGTTTTGCCTTCTTTTTGCGATTAGTGGCATCATAAATATGTCGTCCGTTATTGCGACGCCGCCGCCGCCGCCGCCGCCGACCTGTTTATGACCACCTCTTTGCCAGCGAATAACTTTTGAAGAAAGTTGCAACAAGCTTTTTGGTCGTTCGGTGTGGAAAACGTTTTGTATGCTCTTAATTTTTAAATTATCGCTTACGAGGGCAATTGTGTTGTGGGGAATTTGTGTCCAACACCCAAAATGATTATTCTCGGCAAATTTGGTGTGAACACCCCGAAAATGAATTATTCGCAACACTTCTTGGGAAGAGCGCAGTAACACTTATTTCGTACTTTTCTTTTCAAGAAAATTATAGACCTGCGCCAAATACGTGGAAATGAAATTGGACCACAAACAAGCAACGACGACCTTCCTCAAATACGAACTGGCTGTCATGCTTAACTTTTAGTTTATTCAAATGCCAGCGTGCTAAGCCATCTAATGCTAAATATAGTTTTCGGGCAGTTGGAATTTTCCTGTCCTTTTCCCATAATTGGCAGTTGGCAGCCAGCCAGTCACCAACACCCGAGGACCGTCTCTATCATTTTGTGTTTTCTTTCGCGTACCACAAACGTCGCAGCCTTTTATTTTTAATGCCGTTTTAATGCCTACAATTCTGGCCTCAGCATGACAGTGATTTTAAAGTGAATTTTTATTTGTTTTATTTTTCTATTCAATTTGGAATTTTTTATTCGATTTTTTTCCGCTAAATTCACAAAAATATAGTCTTTTTATTGGATTTTTATGTTTATCATTTTTATATTAGCCTCATAATCATTTGAGTAAACAAAACAACTTGTTTACAGCCGCACAGTAAGAGCGGGTTGGGGAATTTACACTAGACACTAGGCTGTTGCGACAATTTTCTAATAATATTACAATTTTTATTGCGGAATTCCATATTAAATCACAGTGTGTATTTTTGAAATCTTGTGTATTTGATTACAAATGTTCAATTCGGAAATTTTTGGAAATAAGTCTGAGATTTCTAACTGAATGATGCATTGTCTATATATATAAAAGAGTTGCGTGATTGAGTGACTGACTGATCACTCCCCAGACCAAACGGCTAGAGCTGGAATCTTGAAATTTGGTGTGTACATTTCTCTTACAGTGTAGAGGTGTGATAAGACAGTATTTTTCGAAATTCGTACTTTTAAGGAGTAAAACTGGGTAAAAAGGCATAAAAAGGGTACCACCGCAATGACCAATGACCGTATGGATATTCCTCTTGCGGCATGCAGACAACCCAAAAAGTGACATTTTAAAAATTCGTACTTTTGGGGGGTTAAATGGTACAAAAATGGTACCTACAATATGGTTGAAGCTAGAATCATGAAATTTGGTATGTACATTTCCATTACCCTTTCAGATTTGAAGGGAGTTTTTCGTAATTAGTACTTTTAAAGGGTAAAGTGGGGTAAAGAGGGATAAAAATTGTACCACCGCAATGACCAAACGGCTGGGACTAGAATCTTGAAATTTAGTTCAAAAATTTCTCTTATAGCTTCAACGCGCCCAAGAAAATATTTTTCAAAATTCGTACTTTTTGGGGGTGAAATCGGGAAAAAAGGGATAAAAATAGTACCACCGCAATGACCAAACAGCTGGGCCTAAAATCTTGAAATTTGGTATGGACATTCGTCTTATAGCATGAAGACATCCCAAAAAATGTCATTTGCAAAATTCGTACCTTTGGAGGTCAAATGGGACAAAAAGTGACAAAAATTGTACCAACAACATGGCTGAAGCTAGAATCATGAACTTTAGTTTGTACATTTCTCTTACAGCGAAGAGATCAGATTTGAAGGGAGTTTTTCGTAATTCGTACTTTTAAGGGGTAAAGAGGGATACAAATTGTATCACCGCAATGACCAAACGGCTGGGACTAGAATCTTGAAATTTGGTACAAAAATTTCTCTTATAGCTTCAACCCGACCAAGAAAATATTTTTCAAAATTCGTACTTTTTGGGAGTGAAATCGGGAAAAAAGGGATAAAAATAGTGCCAATAAAATCGATGGTGCTGAAGCCATAAAATTCGGTGTGTACATCCCTCAAAATGTTTAGAATCGCAAAATGAAGGAATTTTTCGAAATTTGTACTTTTAAAGGGAAAAGGGGATAAAAAAGCTACCAACAACACGGATAACGCTACAATAATGAAATTCGGTGTGTATATTCTTATATTAAAAGGGATACAAATTGTACCACCATCCTGACCAAACGGCAGGTCCTAGAATCTTGAAATTTGGAACGGGCATTACTTTTATAGCACGAATGCGACCAAGAAAATATTTTTAAATTCGTACTTTTTGTGGGTGATATCGGGTAAAAAGGGATAAAAATGGTACCAATCGAACGGATGGAGCTGGAATAATAAAATTCGGCGTGTACATCCCTGAAAGAGCTTACAAACGCAAATTGAAGGAATTTTCGAAATTCGTACTTTTAAAGGATAAACGAGAAAAGCGGGATAAAAAAGGTGCCAAGAACATGGATGACGCTACAATAACTAAATTCGGTGCGCATAATCGTCTTACAGTGTAGATAAGTAATAACAAGGAATTTTACGATATTTGTACTTTTAAGGGATTAAATGGGTTAAGAATTGTACCACCGACAAATTGTACCAAAATACTGTGCCTAGAATCTTGAAACTCTTGACTCTTATAACGCGAATACGACCACGAAAATATTCTTCATTAATTTAAACCTTTAGGTGTGAAATTGGGTAAAAATGGATAACAGTGGTACCAATCATGAAATTTGGTTTGTACATGCATAGAAACACAAAATTAATATATTTTTCGAAATGCGTACATTTCTATATCCCTATGGTACCAACAGAATCGTGAAATTCGGTGTGTATATTCCTCTGACAAGCGGCACAGAAAGAGTTATGTGTGAACATTATAGTCATTATCGCCGCCAAAATAAAAGATAGATTTTATAGATAGATAGAAAACATTTTAAAATCTCGAATTGCAACTAATTTCAACCATACGTATGGAAGTTATGTCAGTTTTATTTTGATCAAAGCTTATGTCAATTTGCGTGGAAAGTATATATATTAGGTTTAATTTTACGTACGGGCCGTTTGTTTTGGAATATAGACTATACGTGTGTGGGTACCATATGATGTATATCAATTTCCCCCATTTCGAATTTAAACTAATTTTAGGAAAATAGTACCATGTGCAGAGTTTGAATAAATTCTTTAAGTCCCTTTCAGAGTCATCGTGTATACCAGCGAGCCAGACGGACGTGAAAGGGACTTCGGACATACTTATGGTTTTAAATCTCTCCTTCAATGCGTTACACTTTTTTCTATCCATAATGATGTTTTCACAGCTTAAGAAAGAAACGTGCAAATAATTTTCTACATTATATGATTTTTTGTAGAAAAATTGTTTCCATTTTGTGCCTATCCTTAAAAACAGTTTGAATACTGATACAAACTACTGTCTTACCATACCATTCTTCCGCGTACGAAGTAGCGGGTATTTGCTAGTCGATCATAAATCTGAAACATCGGTTCGGAGAAAACTGTAAACTGCCATCCAACGATTGATAGCAATTTGTGCAAAAGGCACATTATTAAGCCACCCTTTCCACAAATTTATATTTTCATAAAAAGTATATATGTATGTATTTAATAAAACACCGAGAAAATCGAAGAGTACAGCAAATTAAAAAATAAAGCTTTAAATTAAAAGTCAAAAGAATATACAATTCGGACCATTATTGAAGAAGCTATGTGAAAAAATTTAAAAATAACAACTATTTAATGATTTAAAAAAAACTATATCTTAAAAAACTAAAATATACAAGGAAGTGTTTTTAATGGGTACTAATAAATATAAAAAATTAAGGAAATCAAAAATATATTTTTTAAACTGCCCGATTTGCCATGGAATGCATCATACATATAATATGAATAATGTGAATAAAGCAAGCGAACCAAGAAACTGCCAGAATTCGCTCAGCAAGATAACCAAAAATATAAAGGCTGTTTTTCTTTAAGACTGGATAACTAAGTTGCGATAACAAAAACCTAAATGAAATGTTAAATTTTCACTGGAAATAAAAAAAATATTTTTTAAAATCGCCAAAAGCATTTGTTTTCACACACACATTGATATTGCTTTTAGCGACAATTTTAAAAAAGATTTTTTTTAGCAAAAAATTTAATTTTTATTAACGTTTTTGTTATCGCAGCTTGTTATCCCGGCTTAAAGAAAAACAGCCCTATAATTATAATTAGAAATAATTTATGTAGACAATTAATTCTAGGAACCCAAAGCACAGATTTTAAAAGTAAAAATGCAATTATATTATTATTTTTTTAATTTCTTTTCTGATCCTCGATCAATATTTTTCTCTAAACAATTCACATTTTTGGGATTTATTTTTCTCATTTTAGCAATTCTAGAATATTTGTACTTTTTTGTAATTATTTCGTCGTTTGACAGGACCAAGGTGACCAATGTTTTTATTATTAGTTTTCTCAATCTTTGTCTCCTCCTTGTTATTACAATTATTATCATCTTTCCGATATTAGCCCATATTTGTTCTGTATTTGATTGCAGATTTCCCGCCATGAAATTCCCCAATGTCCAGTTGTGATTACATTTCATAAATTCACCCGAAGTGGCCAATTGCACAACAGGTTTGTGCGAAAGAAATACGTTCGCTGACACATATAAACGCGAACATGTCAAATTCTCGCTGACGTAGCGTAGCTGATTGGCCAATCACGGTTGATAATAATTACAGCGTTTGCAAGCGTCAAGTGGCATATTGAACGGGAGAATCCTCTTTTTTTGAGATCGAGCATAAAATATGGCATTTCCACACAATGGAGTGGGGGAACCAGAACAACAAACTGTACTTAACAATCTGTGGCAAAAAAGCCGAACTGACCAAGACTATTACGAGTCGCTGAATGCCTGTCTACCTCCATGCCTGGCTGTCTGTCAGTCTGGTTCCTGGTGTCTGCTCTGTTCGTTGGTTGATCGATAACGCGTTAAGTGTCAAAGCCTTGGAAATGGTTTTTAAATTTTCTTTTGTGTGTCTTAGAATTGTTGCCGAATTTGAAAAACGCAAAATACTGAAAAACAATACAATTCCATGAAGTGCAAGGAATTCCTTTTTAGGTTTGCACAGTGGGGGATATAGAATTTAGAAAGTTGTTGAATACATATTGAAAAGATATTATAGTTCAAGGCATTTCAGTTTGTCAGAGAAGACATTTTTGTGGTCTCGCTGCTCAGCTGATGCACAATGAGCCACATTAAAGAATGGAAATAACTATGGCACTACTTAACAGATTTTGATGAAATTGCACACAGATATAGTTGAGGTTTAAAATGAATTTAAGTTCTGCAATAGAGTCCTCAAGGTGTGATAGGAGCTGCACATGGTGGCCACAATTTAACTACTCAAATTTTATTACTTTAATAATTTTATTATTATACCAGCAGTACCCGCTGCTTCTCATGCGAAAAAGCCAGTTACTTGTTATTAGTTTTATCCGTCTTTGTTTTTGGATAGTATTTATTTAATTTCCTTTTTGTGGCTATAGATAAATCTAAAATAGTGTTTTGAAAACCTCCTATTAGATAGCATAGCTCATACACAGTCAAAGGAATGTGCTTGTCGATGTGCACTATTTTAGCTGAACAATAGCAAAATTCACGATTCTAGATGCAAATGTGCATCTCACCACTTCAAAGTACAAAACTGCATTCATAAAAGAACAGTCCAATTCACGATTCTAGCTACAATACTTTAGTTGGTATCATTTTTATCCCGTTTTGTCTCTCTCATCCCTTCGAAAAATCCATTTTAATTGCGCTTCTACGTTGTCAAAGTTATGTACGCAGCAGATTTCATGCCATACTTAAATTGGTACCGTTTTTATCCCTTTTAGTCCCACTCACCCCTTATAAGTGCAAATTTCCTAAAATCCATTTAGATTGCGCTTCTACATTGTCAGAGGAATTTACGCAGCACATTTCACAACTGTAGATGCCATTCTTAAATTGGTACCATTTTTATCCCTTTTTGTCCCGAGGTTCAAATTTGGAAAAATCTAATTTTACTACTCTTCTACGTGGTCAGATGATTTTACATACCAAATTTTACGATTCTAGCTACAATACTTTAGTTGGTACCATTTATATCCCTTTTTGTCCCGCTCGCCTCAAAAAAAAGTACACATTTTGAAAAATCTAATGTTACTGCTCTTGTACGTGGTCAGATGAATTTACATATGAAATTTCACGATTCTAGGTGCAATACTTTAGTTGGTGCCATTTTTATCCCTTTTTGTCCCGCTCGCCCCATAAAAAGTACAAATTTCGAAAAATCCAATTTTACTGCGTCTACATGCAAATACAAATTTCACGAGTCTAGCTGTAATACTTTAGTTGGTACCATTTTTATCCCTTTTTCTCACGCTCGCCCCATAAAAAGTACAAATTTCGAAAAATCCAAATTTACTACACTTCTACATGGCCAGAGGAATATACAAATTTCACGAGTGTAGCTGTAATACTTTAGTTGGTACCATTTTTATCCCTTTTTGTCCCGCTCGCCTCAAAAAAGTACAAATTTTGAAAAATCTAATGTTACTGCTCTTATACGTGGTCAGATGAATTTACATATGAAATTTCACGATTCTAGCTGCAATACTTTAGTTGGTACTATTTTTATCCCTTTTTGTCCCGCTCGCCCCAAAAAAAGTACAAATTTCGACAAATCCAAATTTACTGCACTTCTACATGCCCAGAGGAATTTACATATCAAATTTCACGAGTCTAGCTGTACTACTTTAATTGGTACCATTTTTATCCCTTTTTCTCACGCTCGCCCCATAAAAAGTACAAATTTCGAAAAATCCAATTTTACTGCGTCTACATGGTCAGAGGAATATACAAATTTCACGAGTGTAGCTGTAATACTTTAGTTGGTACTATTTTTATCCATTTTTCTCACGCTCGCCCCATAAAAAGTACAAATTTCGAAAAATCCAATTTTACTGCGTCTACATGGTCAGAGGAATATACAAATTTCACGAGTGTAGCTGTAATACTTTAGTTGGTACCATTTTTATCCCTTTTTGTCCCGCTCCCCTCATAAATGTACAAGTTTTGAAAAATCTAATTTTAATACTCTTCTACGTGGTCAGATGAATTTACATACCAAATTTCACGATTCTAGCTACAATACTGTAGATGGTACAATTTTTATCCCCTTTTTGTCCCGCTCGCCCCTTAAAAGTACAAATTTCGAAAAATCCAAATTTACTGCACATCTACATGGCCAGAGGAATTTAAATATCAAATTTCACGAGTCTAGCTGTAATACTTTAGTTGGTACCATTTTTATCCCTTTTTCTCACGCTCGCCCCATAAAAAGTACAAATTTCGAAAAATCCAATTTTACTGCGTCTACATGGTCAGATGAATTTACATATCAAATTTGACGATTCTAGCTGTAATACTTTAGTTGGTACAATTTTTATCCCTTTTTGTCCCGCTCACCCCTTAAAAGTACAAAATTCGAAAAATCCATTTATGTTGCAAATCTACGTTATCAGAGAAATGTAAATACCGATTTCCACGAATATAGCTGCATTTCTTATATTGGTACCATTTTTATCCCTTTTGTCTCTTCCCTCCCTTTTTCGAAAAATCTCAATTTGCAGTTCGTCTGAATGGTCAGTGCACACCGAATTTCATGTTTCTAGCTACTGCCGCTTAGTCAGGGCGAAGGTTCGACGTGTATCCCTTTTTGTCCCGCTCGCCCCATAAAAAGTACAAATTTCCAAAAGTCCAATTTTACTGTGTCTACTTGGTCAGATGAATTTACATACCAAATTTCACGATTCTAGCTGCAATATTATAGTTGGTACCACTTTTATCCCTTTTTGTCCCGTTCATCCTTTATAAGTACAAATTTTGAAAAAATCCATTTTGCAACATAAATGCTGTGCTTCGATGTTTATCCCTTTTTGTCCCATTTTACCTTTTAAAAGTATGAATTTCGTTAAATCCTTTCTCGTGACATTAAATAATAAATCTCAAACATTATAATACCCCACTGTTTGCTGAAGAGGCGCATGTTGGACCAAAGCTCATGTGTGAGTGTGTTTTTTTTAACAATTCACGTCATTCATTAAGGCCCCCTCAGCAGCACCGTCATCAGCAGCAGCAGTGGTGGCCACCGAAGATCTTCCTCCAAGCTCTTCCATACGTTAAAGTTATATATCTTTCATTTTTATGACGAAACACTGTGAGGCGAGTTGTCTTCCTCCTTGGCCGGCTCGAGTTAACTTTCGTTGATGGCTTTGTGCGGCTCTCAAATCAACATTTTTTCGTTTGGATTTCTAAGGCATTTAACATGTTTTTGGTCAATTTTGTTGCCAAACCGTCAAGGAATGGCTCAGTCTGCCAACACAGACACAAAAAGTAGCCACCACATGTTGAAACGATAATTGCTTTAGTGGCGAGTTAAGGCGAATTGTCGCTGCCACTGCTGCTGGTCGAAGTGTGTTTTTAATGTGGCACGCTTATGTCTGTTAGAGTAGATAAGGTGGCAGCTACTGCAAAGCAGATAAATCGCCCAAAGTGATATTACCAGTGACGTTTATAAGAATCAGTAAAAAGTGTAGAAGCTTAATAAGCTCTGGGGGGATTTACTGTGGAGACCTTAGAGGTCAAGAGGAATGAACTCGGGGATTGGGTCAGATCCACAACGCAAACCAATCAAATAATATAATGGAGCTTCGCACGAGGAGCTCATCCAAAAAAGAGCGAAGATTGTGGAACATGATTGGTACAAATCTAGGACACAAGCCAGCCAAATGTAGGGTGGGCCAAATAACATTTTAAATTTGAACTACGGATTCTTTTGACTTTGAAAGGTAGAATAAAATTAATTTTTAGTTTCAGGTTTATGTTTGACATTTGCAAAATGAGAAGCTCGAACAAAATTGGGAAAATATTAAAATCATGCTTCCAAACTAGTGAGTCTTTAACACAAACTGTAATAAATTTACGTGGAAAATTTTCGAGAAGAGATCGGCCTTCAGTTCAACCTTCATGAAGCTCATTTTCATCTCGGTGGCTATGACAATAAGCAAAATTGCCGTATAAGGTGTTCAGAGAACCCACACCTTACTATTGAGAAGCCATCCATCCAAAACGAGTCACTGTTTGCTGTGGATTTTGGGCTGGCGGTATCATTGGACCATGTACTGAAAAATTGGGTTGATCGGATGAGATACTGCCTGTCGTGGAAGTCATATGAATGGTAATGTGTTCCATTATTAAATGAAAAATTTCAAACTTTTTAATCAAACCAGAAATTTGAAAAAATAATCAGCGATTTTTAATAATTTTAAATTTTTAATGGCCCACCCTATAATATCATAGTACTTCTTTGGATGATTTCTATCATGAAAGCCCACACTTTGGAATACTTTATTATCAAATTGCATCCTCCTCCAGATTTTCTAACTCACAATCACATCAGCTTGAATAAATCTTCCCCACTTTACCATTTCAGAAGAACATAAAAAAATGTGGACTCTTAAAATGATTTACTTATGGCAATGGATCCTATTCTATACGTTTCTTCAACCCATTATAATTATCTTCTTTTTGGGAGGGAAGGAATATTGTTCGATACTTAGCATTAATTGCATGATTGCTGCAACGATTTCTGCCGTCCTCCCAGTTTTCAGCAATAGTATCCTTGCATTTCTTCGCCATAGTATAGCAGCGAGTAGAAAAATTATATGGATTATTTAGCCAACTAAATATTACGATATATATCAATATGTTTAAGTATGTGTAAGTAAAACGACTTGTGGAAGTGGTGGCTTTAAAGCAACCATTCAGGTAGAGCTGTTACAACACAAGAGTTGGCTGAGCACCAACAGGTTGTTTACTTGGCAAAACAAAAGACTTAAGACACAAACTTATGATAGCATATTTATGGTGGGCAGAGAGAGCCATGTGGAGTACACTCGAATAAAGTGTACTAAATTCAAGTAAGAGTAATATCAATTTAGGATCTATGGATGGTCACAAAATTGATTTGTTATTTCGAAAGAAATTGGAGATAGGCGCCAACAGAGAATAACAATAGTGCGGCAGCACCCTCAATATGATACCCTTCTATACTTTCTATGCAAATTAAACCTCAACATGTGCCTTCTAGAGCGCAAAGTCGTTGGAGATCGATCAATTTTGGAAATAATTTATTTACAAAATTCCCTTCCGTTTTACAAAATGCCATGAAATGCTTCACAGCCATAGAAAAATAGCCTTGAGTTCATTATTATTTATTAGTCTACAGATTTACAATTATAATTACGGACTGTAATATAAAATTCAATATATATATATAAAATTAAAAATATATAAAATTAAAAAAATCGGTATATTACACCGTACGACAGTACCTTTTGGACCTTTTGAAACTAGAGATTCTCTGTAGAAAATAAGGTGGCACGTATTTCGAATCAAAAAATATTAACTTCATATATATTTATCATTTTAAATTTGAACTATCGATTACTTAAACTTTGAAAGTAGAATAGCATTCATTAGGGCTGTTTTTCTTTAAGTCGGGATAACAAGCTGCGATAACAAAAACGTTAATAAAAATTTAATTTTTTGCTCAAAATAAAAAATTATTTTTTCACATTGTCGCCAACTACAAATAAATATTTTTACCAAAACAAATTTTCAAAAAAAAATATTTTGTATTGACTTTTTTGGACTTAGCCTCGATAACCATAATTTTGACTTACACTGGATAATTGTCCAGGCTAAGTCCAAAATTTTTAACAGAAAATTTGATTTCACAGACACATTGATATTGCTTTTGGCGACAATTTTAAAAGACAATTTTTTTTTTATTTTCAGTGAAATTTTACCATTTTATTTAGATTTTTGTTATCGCAGCTTGGTTATCCAGTCTTAACAGCCATATTTTTATTTTTATTTATTCAGGTTTATGTTTGACATTTGCAAAATGGGACGCTGTACCCTCGAACAAAATTGGGAAATATTAAAAACGTACTTCCACAGTAGTGAGTCTTTAACGCAAACTGTAAGAAATTTGCGTGGAAAATTTTCGTGTTTTCAGATAAAGCTCATTTTTATCTCGGTGGTTATGTCAATAAGCAAAATTGACAAAGAGCCACTGTTTGGTGTGGATTTTGAGCTGGCGGCATCATTGGGTTGAGGTACTTCCGAGCCAGTGTGGTAGTCATATAAATGATATTGAGTTCCATTACTAAATGACAAAGTTCAAACTTTCCAATAAAACCAGAAATTTGAATAAATAATTAGGAATTTTTTATATCCAATTCTAAATTAAAAATTTAAATGGACTATACTTGCTTATGAAGTGTGTGTGTTTTTTGGCGAAATTCCCCGACATTACTGGAAACTGATCCTAAGTTAATAGAAAATATGACTATTCCAAGTGGTTACCCAATAAATATGATATAAAATATGACCATAAAATATTTCAAAAAAAAAAACTGAACTATTAGAATCGTCTGTGCAATTTTAAGGCTAAATATTGGAAGAAAATTGTAATTTCGAAAATTCAATTGTTGAAATGGAACTGAAACTGGAATAAAATACCTACACTGTCCAACTAATTAAGACTTTTTGAAGGGAACAGAATAGCGGGTCTATAATTCTTAAAGGACATGTTGAGTAGATCATTTTTTTGCGACTTACTACATATACGTTACAAGCGACATTTTTTCTTAATACACATGCAAAAAATTAGCCGGATACGTTGGATAAATAGCGAAAAGATTACAAAATCTCCCGCGAAAATGAAAATTTTGCAAAAAATATCCAATTTGTATTTTTTGATTACCTTACTCCAACGAAAAACAGACATTTTTTGTTAAAAAATAGATCTTCCAAAAAACTTGGACGAATTTTAATCCTTTGGTGTCTTCGGTGACCTCCACTAAAATTATCCGACAATTTTTTTTTTGTAGAACATATTAAGGATTAATTAATGTTCTTTCTAGGTTCTTTTTGAAAGGACTTTTTTGATTTTCCCGAAAAAAGTTCAAAGAGAGGAGCTAGAGGGTTAAGATCTTCCACAAAAAAATCCTTATAAGATTCCTCAATATATTTCTGACAATAAGAATTCTCTCAGAGATTAACTTACACCACTTTTCTCACTTAGCATAATGCTCAATTTGACCAAAAAAAAATTTCACCCACTGTAAACAGAATCTCAGAACTGCTGGACTATAAGTTTATTCTGCAAAAATTCGCTGTGTAATGTACTAATTGGTACATAATATGAAATTATTTTTTTCAAATTCGTACTTTTAAGGGATAAAATGGGAATAGAGGGATACAAATGGTACCAACGAAACGGCTTCCCCTTGAAAAATGAAATTCGGTGTATATATTCCTCTGATTGCGTAGACACGTAAAATAGAAGGATTTTTCGAAATTCGTACTTTTTGGGGTTCAAATGGGAAAAAGGGGATACAAATAGTACCAACCAAATGTTCACAGCTAGAGTCATGATATTCGGAGTATACATTCCTCTGACTGCGTAGACACGAAAAATAAAAGTTTTTTTTCCAAATTCGTACTTTCAAGGGATACAATTGGTACAGAGGGATAACAATAGTACCAACTTAACGGCTACAGCTAGAATGATGAAATTCGGTGTGTACATCCATCTAATTGCGTGGACACGTAAAATAAAATTTTAGAAAGTCTACTCTTAAGGGGTAAAATAGGAAAAAGGGGATAAAAATGGTACCAACCCAATGACCGCAGCTAGAACATGGAATTCGGTGTATACATTTCTCTGACTGCATAGACACGCAAAATAAAAAGATTTTTCCAAAATCATACTTTTTACTTTACGGCAAAAATTTGTTGAATCATGAAGTAACCTACCTTCACTTGCACTTAAGATACTGGATTTTCAAAATTTCAAAACTAATATTTTACGAAACAAATTTTAAATTTCCTAGCCCATCAAACAAGAAATTTTTCAAATTTTTAATTTTAAATACATATATAAAAATTAATTAAGAAGAATATTTATAAACAAAATGCGTGCCACACTTCAGCTGTTCAGAAAATATAAGAATATTTAACTATGTCTAAAAATGAATTTTTGAACAATATATTCCTTCAAGTACGCACGAAAGGAATTACAAAATTAATTTATTGTATATTCAAATCAACCACTCTCCCGAACCCAAAATAATATTTCTATGAAAAATTTTTCTTTCAGTTGCGGCACTGTAATGTGCCAAACACAATATTGTAGATATTAGTTTTCTCAACTTTAGAAAAACACAACCTTTTATTCAAAAATTCTCGTCAAAAAGTTCCAAAGTTTTTTTTTATTACTTTTGAAATATCCATACTTCTGATTTCGTGATATTCTAAATCTGAATATTTTTTCTACTTTAATTTAATTTTTCTACTTCAATTTCTTTCAAAAATTAATTGTAGACTGTTCACATTGAATTTTGTTTCCATTCGAGGATATATTATTTTTAGTTCATATTATTTTTGTTTTATTAATGATCAACCGTACGCTTTATATATTTTTTTGCTCATTTGGAAAATGGTAGAAATATGTTGTTACCTTTGTGCTGTACATTAATGCAATAATCAAGTCATGGGGAAATCCTTTTGGTGACCACAAGTAAGTATAGTATTGTGAGTAATAGGCCAAACATGATCATAGGTGATATATTAGAGATGTAGAATGTAATGGGCGGTAATTCTCTGTCTGGTCAAATTTCTCCACCCTGAAGGCAACAAAATGGTTCATGCAATATATTCTTATGTTTCCAAACATTGCGAAACTGTTTTTTGAATCACTACTTTCTACCCTGAATATACAAAATGAAAATAAAAATATTTTTTTAATAAAAATATTTTTCTTCGATTTTTTATTTGTTGGAGGTAAAAATGTGGCATTTGATAACACACGTGTCTCTATTTGCTCAGCAAAATTTCTTGGTCGTAACCATTATTTGTGTAGCAGATCAGGAATATCGAAACAAAACCAAAATAGCTTCGGTGTATGGTCCTGAAAGAGTCAAAAAATGATTTATCCCTCAGAATGGCAATACTGCACAAATCACAGAAAAAATGTTTTAATATTTTTTTTTTTCGCACTTTTCCGAGTCATCATGGGTACCAAATAAAAGAGAAAATTATCTGTTAAAAATATTTTAAATTTCATGTCGTCGCTATTTCCTTAAGGGGTGACTTCGCCAAATTGCAATTTCATGAATCCAACTACAGCCGTTTGGTCGAAAACACAGTGACTCTACGGCCTATTGCTGGTGCCAGTTTTATTCCTTGTTTGCCATTTAAACCTGATGCTAAAAGTACGAATTTTGGGAAATTATCGTACTTTGAACGTCTACGCTCAATATACACCGTATTTAGTGATTCTAGCTGCTGATTGGTAAAAATAAAATTTAGAAAATTATGTTGGCCTTCTATACAGCCAGAGCAATGTACGCACCAAATTTTATGATACTTACTGCTCCCACTTTCTCCATTTTCCCCTAAAAAGTGCAAATATCGAAAACGTGTTAAATTTCATTTGTCTACGCAATTAGAGGGATGTTCAATCCGAATTGTATGTTTCTAGTTGTCGTGGTTTGATTCGTACCATTTGTATACCTTTTTGTCCTCGAATGGCATGATTACGATTTGATTTTTTTATAAAAGGAGTGTACGTAATTTTGAGTGAATATAAAACTCAAAAAAGTGGATCCTGGCGAGGGAAAAATATTTCCCTCTATTCGGATTTTGCCAAGTTTCAACCCAAATCTATTTGACACTTATATGGGAAACGATGGCGCTACAAACAGAATGATAAAATGACTATTCTAAGGCGGTTATAAAAATATTAAAAAATTATTCTCAATCTTCTTATTATTATTTTTACGACTTAGACGGCCAATATACATTAACATAATTGTTCGCAGCTTCAGGATAAAATGACTTTAAACTAGTGTAATTGATAATTATATTATTGTATGAAGAAGTCCTCTCTCTCTCTGCCCGGAAAATATGATGCTTTTGAGTTCATGATTGGTTGTTAGAATACCCAGAGAATCAATTTGCTTCCACCTCAAATCTCAGCACGAAGCTCCTTGAACACTGGACGTTCAAGTTATGCCAGATTTCAGCACAACGTCCATAATTACCGCCATACGTTGAGTATAAAACACCGTTTAACAAACAAAAAACTAACAATAAAACAATTTTTAAAAAGTTCCAGCAACAGATGTTCATCGCGGCTCTGGCCACCAGCTATTTTCCCAGCAAAGCTTAGCCTGCGCCCGCATTTGCGCCGACATGAGCGTGAAATTATGACTGTTGTCTAATAATTGGCCTGGAAAACAAAAAAACGCGAAAAGAAAAAACACCAACTCTAATCAAACAACTCCCCTAACATGCATCACCACTCGAGAGCAGTGTTGTAGCACCGCTGTTGCCTTAAGACAGCCGATCTTCGGCTGCAGGTTGCAAGCTGCTTGCGCGTTAGCTCAACGAGCCCAGCTATTAGTGGGGAATCCAGGCTGTTTGCTGTTCTTAGCAGCGCTTGTTTTATGAGTTACAAATTTATGTTTTTCTTCGCCGTAATTCTGGCTAATGTTGCAGTTGCACACTCACACACACATACACTCACAGCAATTTCGTGGAAATGCGTGTTTTCCAACAGAACATTAAACGTATCCACGATTTGTGCGGCTCCCCGCCGCCATCCGTGGCGCATGGTATTTTGACGCCAAATTGATGTTGCATGAGAAATTGTAAATGTGTAAACAGCATGCCGCAAATTACAAAGCTCCTCGATGTCTCTGTGCCTGTGTCTGTGCGAGTGGCTGTGTTTGTGTTCTTAATGACTTTTCAATTTTGTTTGGTTTCGCTCGTCTTGCCTTGTCTTGGTTCTTTTAGGCGGAGATGATGATGGATTAGATAAACTGAAAATCACTTAATATGGCAGGTGTTAGAAGAAGTCAAGAAACAATTTTCGAACACAACTTGCAACGTATGTTGAGAGATTTATTAATTTCTATAACATTAGTTGCAGCACCACACCAACCTAACGGAGGTCGTAGTCGTTGTGTCTGAGACAAACGTCCAGGGTGGCCTGTCTGGTGGCATTCTACAACTTCTGTAATCGATAATGTTGCATGGAGGTGGCAAATGGGCTCAATAGGATGAGAGGGTCTTCCCATTAAGACACTGAATCTATTTTGTGAATCTAACCAAAAAGGTAGCATCAAACGATCCGCATCTTCTGAGCCAGTTGTTATGAAAAACCGAATCATCGCCAAGGAATTCAACACGCCCTTGTCATAGGAGGAATGTTTTTTATTTTAAAGCTCTAAAGTTAATTTCCAGCTGTGCGGAGGATCCCCCTATTTAATTATTTATCCACTTAATTTTGCTGAAGAACCTGTTTCTACGACAGCATTCTAATCACCTCAAATATCCCACAGCAAACCACTTTTTCAACAGACGGACGGACGGACATGGCTAGTTCGTCTTAGAATTTTATGACGATCAAGAATATATATACTTTATAGGGTCTCCCGTCGATATTTCAAGGTGTTACAAACGGAATGACAAAGTTAGTATACCCCCATCCTGGTGGTGGAGGATATAACAATTTAACCAAGTTTGCATAAATCTTTACAATTACTCCTTATGTCAGTGTGTTTTCGCTATGGACCACATTAATCCTCATGTCAATTCAACAGTCAACCAAGATTGATTGTACACAATTTTGAATGATTGCAGTACACTGAATCAGAATCAAGCTTCAGAATTGTTCTATCGCTTCGCGATCTTGAATTCGCAATAAAATTAAAAATTCATTAAAAATGTTTAAATTTCGGCTGAAAATATACTTTTTATGCCTCTCCTTCGTTTGTGAAAATCATTTACTTAAAGAGGCCGAGTATGATGTTGAAAATTCGCTGCGAAGCCACCTGCGGAAACCTTTCACAGGGTGGAAATCATAGTGTGCAGCCAAGTAAAAAATTTCGTCATGTCCATTGTAAGTAAATTTGCATTCTATAAAATATAGAAGCAATATGGAATGATCCCAGTTCAAATAAAAAAATAGTTTTATAAATAAATATTATAAATGTCACTATGCCATTTGTAAATAAATTTGCATTCTATTAAATACAAATGCAAAATGATCTTGATCCAGGACAATATCCCAGTTCAAATCAAATATTGATTACAGACCAAAAACGAAAAAACTAAAATAAATATAATTTTTTTATTATTTCAAACCAGGGTTATAAGGCAAAGCTACCGATACATTTATAATAAATATATAATAATATAATATAATATATATATATATATAATATATATATATAAAAATAATACTTCAGGACAATTCAAAAAGTAAATATAAACATATATATATATTTAAAACCACAATCTTCAAAAAAGCTTAAATACCATAAATATTGGTAGAAAGTGGGTGCTACAGTTTGTTGTATTTCCATCCTATTTTAATTCCAAAATTACAAATTTTGAAAATCGGTTATATTTCACGATAATGGTTCAAGATAACTTTTATTCATGATTCAACCAATTTTTGTCGTAAAAGGAAAAAAGAAAAAAAAATAATTTGGAAAAATCGTTTTATTTTGCCTGTCATGCAGTCAGAAGAATGCATACAACGATTTCCATGATTCTAGCTGCGTCTCCATTTGGTTGGTACCATTTTTCTCCCTTTTCCCCATTTTACCCCTTGAAAGGACGACTTTCTAAAATCTCTTTATTTTACGTGTCGACGCAATTAGAGGGATGTTCACACCGAATTTCATTATTCTAGCTGTAGCCGTTTAGTTGGTACCATTTTTATCCCTTTGTTCCATTTGTACACTTGAAATTTTGAAATTGGTAAAATCTTTTTTATTTTTCGTGTATACGCAGTCAGAGGAATTTATACTCCGAATTTCATGACTCCTTATCACCTTTTTTTATTATAACTCCAAAAAGTACAAATTTCGAAAAATCCCTTAGATTTACATATCTTCGCAATCAGTGGAATGTATACACTGCATTTCATCATTTTAGGTGCAGCCGTTTGGGTGGTACTATTTTTATCCGTCTACTCCCATTTTACCCCTTAAAAGTACGAATTTGGAATAAATACTTTTATATTATGTATCTACTCAATCAGAGGAACATGTTTGTAGCTGTTGTCGTTTGATAGGCACCATTTTATACCTTTTGCCCCATTTCACCCCCTAAGTAGAGTTCGGTTAACAAAAAATACTAATTTAAAATTTTTGCCAAATTTTAATTTTCGCGAGAGATATGGCTAAAGTGATTCGTATTTTTTTTCCTAATTTTCTCGTGATCTATACAACGGATTCGGCAGTTTTTTGAAACATTGTTGCTTGTAATATATATAGGCATCTCCCAAAAAAGGTCTACCAAAAAAATGTAATCACACCACACTAATGGATTTTTTTTCCTTATTTCGACAACTTTTTTATTATGAAACTTGAAGTTAGCTTGTTCTCTTTTATTATTATTAAAAGTTGAAGTGTTATAACGAAAATTACTAAATTTGTTACTACGAGTGGACATTTTCGTCCCGTCCGTTTTGTCGCGTCCGTATTTCTGATGTACCTAATTAATAAAAAATTTAGAAATAATTCTTATATTTCATAAATCTACGAAAAAAAATATAGGCTCCTTGCTCCTCCATGTATATAAGGAAAAACAAAGTTCTCAAAAAATCGATGAACTTTGTGTATTTCTATAAGACCTTCAAACCCACTTCTGTTTATTGTCGCGTCCGTTTCGATGTAAAATTGTTTATAATTTTGTACTAATTTGTACTAAATCCTGACGATATATTTTTAAAATGTAGTACTTTTTAAGCGCTTTAGAACACTAAAAAGGTTGATTGACTTTTTCAGTGCGAATTTCGCGTCCGGGCCACTGGGAGATGCCCATATGTAGTCAGTCGCGAAAAAAACTGCAATTGGTGAAAAAATCCAAATTCGCTGGTGCGTTTGCGTATATTTCTTCTTTCTCTATCTGGTTTTCTGAAACTATTGTTTCTCAAATAATTCTCCCAAACTAGTGAGAACCACAACTTACTTTTCGAATATCAAAAAATATCGCCTGTATAGATACACAGATCGTTTGCAGAAAAACTGTATATGTTTTTAATTTGGAGGAATTTTAATTTCTAAAGATATATGTATATATTTTAAAAAATTATTTTGATATTTTTGTGATCCGTACAAAAGTGATTTGATGCCATACAAAAGAGAAATATATCTGTTAAAAATTACTTCAAAGATCATCTATATTAGCATCATTAATTCATTAATTTCAAGTTTTTCCACTCAATTTACTCATGTTTTACTTTTAAAGGGGAACATTTTTAATGTTAAATCAATAATGATAGAAGGATGCAGATAAAATATTTTTTTCTCTTTCATTTGATGCCCGCACCGACTTTGTATGATTCGCAAAAGTAGCAAAATAATTTATTATAATATCTGGCAATTAAAGGATCTGTAAAAAATAAAATAACGCAAATAAAAATAAAAGTTTTTTTCATCTTGTACAACATTTCAAGGTGTGAATCTGGCATTCTGCGAATGCAATTTATTTTAATGTGTTTTTGTGTTTGGAAGATGATGAAGAAGATAGACAACAAAATAATAATAAACCAGTAAGGAAAGGCTAAAGTCGGGCGGGGCCGACTCTATGATACACTCCACTTTCTATCCGAATACAATTCAATTCGGTGAAAAAGTGAAAACGGGAAGGTTTTTTGTATCCTGTAAATGTACATATGTGTTTGACAAAAAATGTTATATCGGAAAGGACATTTGTACGAGGATATAATGAAACCTGGAACGAAATAGGTGAAATATAAAGTGTATAGTTTGGCCAAAATCGGTTAAACTTATGGGAGCAACATTTGAATTTGGGCTATATATAAATCTGAACCGATCTTACCCACTAGTTAGATTATAAGATGTTGTGCGAAATTTAAAGAAAATCGAGCACAATATGTGGCTTTTAAAGCGGCAAAAGTCAAATCGGGAGCGACATTTGTATGGGGGCTATATCTAAATCTGAACCGATCTTACCCAATTTCTGCATAGGTGTTTCTAGTTAGATTATAAGATGTTGTGCCAAATTTAAAGAAAATCGAGTACAATATGTGGTTTTTACAGAGGAAAATGTCAAATCGGGAACGACATTTGTATGGGGGCTATATCTAAATCTGAACCGATTTGACCTATTTTCACCATAGATGTTCTTAGTTTAAATATAGGGTGATTTTTTAAGAGCTTGATAACTTTTTTTTTAAAAAAAACGCATAAAATTTGGAAAATCTCATCGGTTCTTTATTTGAAACGTTAGATTGGTCCATGACATTTACTTTTTGAAGATAATTTCATTTAAATGTTGACCGCGGCTGCGTCTTAGGTGGTCCATTCGGAAAGTCCAATTTTGGGCAACTTTTTCGAGCATTTCGGCCAGAATAGCCCGAATTTCTTCGGAAATGTTGTCTTCCAAAGCTGGAATAGTTGCTGGCTTATTTCTGTAGACTTTAGACTTGACGTAGCCCCACAAAAAATAGTCTAAAGGCGTCAAATCGCATGATCTTGGTGGCCAACTTACCGGTCCATTTCTTGAGATGAATTGTTCTCCGAAGTTTTCCCTCAAAATGGCCATAGAATCGCGAGCTGTGTGGCATGTAGCGCCATCTTGTTGAAACCACATGTCAACCAAGTTCAGTTCTTCCATTTTTGGCAACAAAAAGTTTGTTAGCATCGAACGATAGCGATCGCCATTCACCGTAACGTTGCGTCCAACAGCATCTTTGAAAAAATACGGTCCAATGATTCCACCAGCGTACAAACCACACCAAACAGTGCATTTTTCGGGATGCATGGGCAGTTCTTGAACGGCTTCTGGTTGCTCTTCACTCCAAATGCGGCAATTTTGTTTATGTACGTAGCCATTCAACCAGAAATGAGCCTCATCGCTGAACAAAATTTGTCGATAAAAAATTTCGAACCGAACACTGATTTTGGTAATAAAATTCAATGATTTGCAAGCGTTGCTCGTTAGTAAGTCTATTCATGATGAAATGTCAAAGCATACTGAGCATCTTTCTCTTTGACACCATGTCTGAAATCCCACGTGATCTGTCAAATACTAATGCATGAAAATCCTAACCTCAAAAAAATCACTCTTTATAAGATGTTTTGCCAAATCTGAAGACAATCTGATAAAATATGTGGTTTCTAGAGCGGAAAAAGTCAAATCGGGAGCGAAATTTGTATGGGAGCTATATATAAATCTGAACCGATCTGACCGATATTCACCATGGGTGTTTCTAGTGGAAATATAAGATGTTTTACCAAATCTGAAGACAATCTGATACATTATGTGGTCTCTAGAGCGGAAAAAGTCAAATCGGGAGAGAAATTTGTATGGGAGCTATATATAAATCTGAACCGATCTAACACATTTTTACCACAGGTGTTTCTAGTTACAATATAAGATGTTTTGCCAATTTTAAAGAAAATCTGTTGTAATATGTGGTATCTAGACTGAAAAGAGTCAAATCGGTAGTGAAATTCGTATGGGGGCTATATCTAAATCTGAACCGATTTTCTTCAAATTAAATATCGTTCGTCCTTATCCCGAAAAACATCGTTGTGCAAAGTTTCATTTGGTTCTGTCTACAATTGCGAGCTGTATCGTGATTACAAGAATAGATGGACGGACGGACAGACAGACAGACGGACATTGCTAAATCGACTCAGAAAGTGATTCTAAGACGATCGGTATAATTAACAATGGGTCTATCTCGTTTCCTTTTGGGTGTTACAAACAAATGCACAAAGACATAATACTCTCGTGGAGTGTATAAATAGGGTAAGTCCACAAGATGTCCGAACTTTATACACCCTCCACCATGGATTGCTTTCCACAGAGGCTGTCGAAGTGCAGTAATATTAAAGGAAAATATAAATGTGTTGTCATTTATTTTGGTCTAAGACCAAAGGTTGTGCTGAAGTCTTCAGCAGAACCTAAAATTAGCAAAAAGGCAAAGTGAGACCTTTATTGTTGCAGCTAAAAGTTGACTGCGCAGTTTCGATGGGCGCTACCCCAAAGTGAGATTTTTGGTGTGTCGACTTAGTTCGGTGGAATATTTTGTTTATCAGCGCTTCTGATTTGTCGTATGTGACCGCTGGTACTAATATGAACCCTGATTTAAGTCAAAGACATACATTCGTTGCTTGAAAATACTTTTGAAATGGTCGAAATCATGATAGTTTTAGTCTGCAGCCAAGTGGCAAGGCAAGTGAGTTATGCTTCTCGTTTTGTTTGTGAGAATCATTTACTTAACGAGGCCGGGTATGTTGTTGAAAAGTCGTTGCGAAGCCACCTGAACGAAACCGTTGACAGGCTGGAAATCATGATAGTGGTAGTCTGCAGCCAAGTAATGAATGTCACCGTGCCATTTGTAAATAAATTTGCATTCTTTTAAATATAGATGCCAAATGGTCTTGAGCCAGGACAATATCCCAGTTCAAATCAAATATTGATTACGGACAAAAAAATACAAACGACTGGAATTCCAGTTCCAGAAACCCCAATAAACAAAAGACTGAAGCAACAAACTTGAATGAGTGTTGTTGGCATCTTGGGAGCATATAAATTAAATGTCAAAAATGCAAGTACCTCCATTTTCACTAGGCTGTCTAAATGCCTCCATTTTCATCAAGTTGTCTAAATCGGGTAATCCTATAATTACAGATTCCCCAACAATTTACAATTCACATATATTCACACTTCAAGCAAATTTATGGTCAATTATTGCCACAAGGAGAAACACACACACACCCACATCCACCAGGAGCAGGCCGGACAAGTGCTGCTACACACCAATTGGCAAATTATCAGCACTACTCCTAGACGGCGGCGTTCGGCCAACGATGCTATCGTTTGCCCACACAGGCGATAATATCCAGAGTGAAGGAAGGAACTGAAAAATAAAACAGCTAGTGTGCTTGTTGATGGTGTATCATCCAGCGTACCTGACCAATTGGTAGCTAAAAGGCGTATTCCAGGCCACGAAAAAACACACACTCACTCACACTTACACCACGGTAACAAGAATTTAAGATATGACAACATGTATTCAGTCAAGCCATATATCAGTCAGTCACTCAGTCGGCCTGGCCTCATCACGGTAGTGGCCAAAATGTTTTTGTTTTTGCCTATTGCAGGACAAGACAAGATTACCGTGTAAAACGAGTTGTATGGAAAACAATTGGCTTAAGACTCCAACCCAGACTCCAATCGCTTGGCAAGCGGGAGCACACACCGTGAAAAGAAGCAGCTAATCTGGTACAAACACAAACTTGTTAGCCCACATCACTTGTTGGCTGGCCATCATGCAGCAGGCCTAGATGTGTTGCGAGTACTAGTGTATATCGGACAGCTTGTCGGTCAATAACATGAGCTGTAAGCAAAACATTAAATTCAACGCTCGCGCACACACAAAAAATAGTTGATATTGTCGTATAAATTTGTGTCAAAATAATAAATTATGTAAAACACAGATATCGAAACATTTAAGATATGTAGTTGAAGCGACAATGTTGCCGAGAAGCGGATGTTATCCGTTTGATATACTTTCTACAGCTGGATGAGGGGTTTATTAAGTTTGTCAAGCTGTTTGTCGGCACTTTCAAATAGTTATAGATAGAATTTGGGGACAAATTGTAGCAAGAGTTATGAAATATTACCCAAAAAATTAAACAGCGAAGCCGGACGAACAGAGCGACACGCAGTGTATTATCAGCGGCAAAAACTCCCAAATTTCGTGCGCCCTAATCTCGACTTTACTAATTGAATTTTGCAAAGAACATTCCTATTAAGGATTTTCTAAAAGATTTTGCTAATATCGCGGCTAAATTTAGCTGTGTATGCCTTTAAAGTTCATAAATGCTAAAATAGTTGGAACTTTCATCACGAGAGAGGTTATTTTATTGGCATGTATTTCGGAAACCATGAATCATATTGAAGTTTCGTTTAGTTCGTAGAAAATAGGAGCCCTTGAGATGTTCTTTTGCATTTAAAAAGGTGTAAATACGTTTTTGCTTTCCTTTTCAGACATTGGTTTACCTGAAGGTTGTATTTATTTAGTATTGTTAATTGTCTACAGTATAAAACTATAGTCGCGGGGTCGACCAGTGCATCGTCATTTACAAATATTGTTAAACTATTCTCTTAGTTATTCATTTTAAAACGAATATTCTGCTTATAGCTGCCAACATCGAGTTAATTACTGAAATGGTGAAACCTTCTAGCCAAAAATGAAGCAATACTTTCACCGTTTTTCTCTGTTAATGTATTTGGAAAATTTATTTAAAGCATACTTTAGGGATGTAATGTTTTATGACATGCGAGCGCATGTAAATATTGGCTCGATATAATTCTTAAGGAGGTTTTCGTTTGAAAATTTCAAACAGAGCAGACGTGTTTTTTTTGCTGTCAGAAAATATTTGGAAATTAAATTTCAAGAATTTTTTTCTTTCAACATTTCATTTGTGAACTTTTTCACCAAATTCTTTTGAAGATTTGAGGATTGGGATGGATGAACCTCCATCGATTATGGAAGGTGCCGATCCTTCTGAGAATTTACCTCCGGACAAAATGGGTCATAAACAAAATTCAAAATCTGCCATTGGGAGCCTGTTACGAGAAGCATGTTTTGCAACTGGAACTATGCCGAAAGTTCACATTTTGAACGAAACGAAGACTCCTCAGCGGATTATCTGTCAGGAAGATAGTACAAGACTTCCTCCGAATCCAGGAAAATGTTCAATTGCTGCTCCTGTTACGAGATCGAATCCAGGAAAATGTTCGATGTCTGCTTCTACTACGGGGCAAATCAATTCAGCTGGAACTAAGCAAAAAGTTCACATCAGCAATGATATGGATATTCCACATCAAAATGTACATCAAGAGAATAGTCCAAGAATGTCATCGAATCAAGGAAAAGGCTTGGAATCAGCAAATTTAGAAAATTGTATGGACTTTGAAGAACCAATTTCATCGGATGAAGATTTCCAACTAGTGCAACGCAAACGCAAGCAACCGAACGGGAACAAAAAGGCTAAGGTAGATTTAACTAATTTTAATTGTAATTATAATGGGTCGACTGGCTCCGAGCCAGCTGTAGATAACAACAATAGGTTCTCCCTTTTGGGAGATATTAACATAGAGGGAAACTCCCTGATAGGGAGGGAAAGGCGATCGATAAGAGTCAGCAAGGGAGGAATTCATTTTGTCCTCCTATATTTTTGTTTGGTGTAGATGTCAAAAGTTTGATCGAACAGTTAAAGTCGAAGAATATTGTATTTAAAATTGTCAATAAAAGCAGACAGAAGAGTAAACTATATTTGAAGGATTCCGCAGTGCACACTGAGATGATGCAATTACTGAGAGACAAGAAGTTTGATTCATATTCGTTTACACCCAAGGATTTAAAACGTCGGACCATAGTTTTGCGTGGTTTACTTTACAATATGGACTTAGATGACATTAAGGCTGCAATTGATAGGTTGGTGCCGGACACGGTGCAAAATGTCTCAAAATTTTCGACCACTTTCTCAAGAAAGAATAATTTTGATACAGGACTGTTTTTGGTCACATTGTTTTCTGGGAAGTCGTTGGGTGAGATTCGGGCTTTGCGTTATATATTGGACCAAAGGGTTACTTGGGAGCCGCCGAAGAAGAATTTGAAAGAGGTTCAATGTTGGAGATGCCAGCAATGGGGGCATATGTCCCAGAACTGCAATAGGGATTTCGCGTGTGTTAAATGTGATCAGAATCATGCTAAGGGGGATTGCAAGTATGTGCAACAAGAGGGTACTTTACCGTTACTGTCCTTCTAATTTTAGGGGGTGTCCAGAATATAAGAGGTATGTGGAACTGAGGGAGAAAGCTAGGAATGTTGTTAAGGGAAGGAAAGAACAGGCAGCGGTTAATGTGGTTAGTGCTATTAATATGTCGAATTTCGTTCAACCAAATAAGTCTTTTTCTGATATCTTTCGAGATAATTTACCTACACAGGGTCGGACACCACCCCCAAGATCGGAATTGATAGAACAGTTTCTGAAGATTTCGTTCAACCAAATAAGTCTTTTTCTGATATCTTTCCAGATAATTTACCTACACAGGGTCGGACACCACCCCCAAGATCGGAATTGATAGAACAGTTTCTGAAGATAGCGAAGATGATATGTCAACCTGAAGTTATTACACTTGAGGATAAGATAGCCAATTTTGTCCGGGACTACAGATCTCTTTCTAGGGAGGAGGCCAAGCAGCAATGTCTTGGTCTTTTACAGGAGGTGAACCAGGTTTATGGTCCGTAATACCATAAATTTATTAACTTTTAATGTTAGGTCTCTGATTGAGAGTGGCCGTAGATTTGAATTGATCAATACTTTAAGGAACAATGATATAGATATAGCTTTCATTCAAGAGACGCATTTGAAATCTTGGATGAAAGTTCAGTTGGAGGATTATAACTTCATTAGGGATTATAGTTCACAGGGTGTGGCTATCGCACTAAGGGGCACGTATAAGTTTTCTAGAAAGGTAATTACTGGTTTTAATTTCCCAGGTGTTTTTATTTCAGTGGAAATTTCCATTAATGGAGTTGTGAGGAGCATTTTGATCGGATCGGTTTACATACCTTGTAATTCGGATCGTACCCGTGTTTTTGATTCTCTGTTAAATTTAGGGAATTTTTCTCGGAATTTCGATGGTACATTTATAGGGGGTGATTTTAATTCCATGCATGTTTCTTGGGGTGACACGTCGGATAATTTGAATGGGGGAAGTTTCTATAATTACCTTCAACAACATTCTTTTCACTTTGTTCGCCTTTCTGCTAATTCACCCACGTATCCGAACGGGTCGTCGTTTCTCGATCATTTCCTTGTCAGCCCTAATTTGATTGATTTGTCTACCAGGGATCACCGGATATCCACCCTTCCTACATTTTCAGACCACTTTCCTCTGAAATTGCGTGTGACTCTTCCGTATTTTGAGGTCATATTGAAACCCCCTTCCAGCTTCTCTAGCTTTGTTAATACGAATTGGAGCGATTTTAGGCATGATCTGACTCATGAACTTTTGGACCATTTTCCTGAGAAGGACAGGAATCTTTCTAATTCGGAGATCGATCGGCATATTGAGAAATTTACGGCATCGGTGGAATCTGTTTCGCGGGTACATTCGGAAAGGATTAACATCAGAAATAGGAAGTTCGTGGCATCTGATAATGTAAAGAGACCCTTCAGGATAAAATACGATTGGCAGAAGGAGTTGAAGAGGTTGTATCACAGGACATTTGATCGGAGGTGCCCTGAGTATTTGCTTTTGTCGAAACAGGTTCAGTTATTGGGTGTTATGATTAGGAAGCAGGTAGAACGTGAACAGGCGGACTCTTTCAGGCATAGACTTCAGGGAATCAGGCCGGGACCTAGGGCCCACCGTCAGGTTTATGATATTATCGGTCGTAGAAGGAATACCACTGCCCAGGAGTTGTCTGTAGGTGGGGTAGTCTTGGAGGATGATACACGATGTTTAGCTCAACTGAGATCACACTTTTCTGCAATTTATGATGGCTCTATGCAGCCTGAAGGGATTTCATCTATTAGAAGGACCGTGGATGACTACGTTTCGAACGATCCCGATTCTCCATATATTTTTGATGCTAATTCTACTTTGCTTAATGAGGGCGGTTGCGATAATTTAGTGACTTTGGATGAGTTGATAGGTCATTCCAAGGAGATTAAGAATAAGAAATCGTTCGGGTTAGATGCAGTTTCGAACTACGTCGTGAGAAGGTTATCGACCAGGGCATTTGAATATCTGACTGTTATTTTTAATAATTGTATTTCTAACGCATATTTCCCGGTTGGTTGGAAAATGTCAAGGATTATTCCGATTAGAAAGAAACGTAATGTCTCCGATATCGGGAATTTGAGGCCGATTTCTATGTTGTCAAATTTAGGGAAGTTATTTGAGAATGTTGTTCGTGTGAAGATGGATTTAGGTGTCAGACTTCCTTATATTCCGGACTTGCAATTTGGTTTCAGAAAGGGGCATTCTACGACTGACGCGATGATTAAGTTTCATAATGATATTGTGGTGAATTTGAGAGAAGCAAAGTGCACCGTAGCTGTGTTTTTGGACGTAGAAAAGGCATTTGACCATGCGTCACACTATGGAATTCTGTTTAAGATGGTTCGGATTGGTTTCAGTCCGCATATTGTAAGGTTGTTCATGAGCTTTTTTAGGGACAGGCGTTTCTGTGTGAAATTCGGGGATGTCTTATCTGACTTCGGTGATGTGAGATGTGGTGTTCCGCAGGGATCGGTTTTGGCTCCACATTTGTATAATATTTTTATGTATGATTTCCCCCATGAGGGGATGGGTTCAACGGGAATTCTGTACGCTGATGACTCATTGCTGTATTCTCATGATGATTCGCCTGTTGGTGCTCTGCGGCACGTGTCAGCACATTTATCTACTGTTACGCGGTTCTATAACAGCTGGGGTATCAGGGTGAATACTTCTAAATGTCAGGCCATTTGCATAAGGAATGCTTCTGGTAGGTGTCATTATTCTGTTGTACCGGAGAGCAAATCTCTCAGACTGTTCTTGGATGGTAATGAGATTCCTTTTAGAGCGAGTGTTAGGTATCTTGGTGTGCAATTTGACAAATTATTGAAGTTTAATAGGCATGCCAGGGCGGTTACACGGAGGGCTTATGGCATATTGAAATCATTTTCTAGAATTCTGAATAACAGGCATTTGCAGACTGCGACAAAGCTTTTATTGTATAAGACTTGTATTAGGCCAGTTCTCCTTTACGGTTTCCCTATTTGGTTCAATATATCTCCAACGGCGATGAAGGAGATGGGGGTTCTTGAGCGGAAAATTTTGAGATTTTGCATCGGTAAGAATTTTAGATCTAATGACAGACGGTATTCCAATCGGTATATTTACGACGAATCTAAGGTCACCCCTCTTGCAATTTACGCTTGTGATACTTTAGAGAGGTTCAACACAAGATTGACATTACATGAAAACGCTCATATTGTTGGCGTTGTAAATGATCAAGCTGGCTATGGTTGGTCGGATACGTATTACCTCTCACCTTTGGGTTATTCGGCTGAATATCGTCCGGACGTCTCTGTCGCTCTGTTTCCTCAAGTTTACGACAAGGTATGTACCGGTACACACCGTGGGTAGTTATTTATTAACCCATTTGTTTCTTTTTTCTTCTTTCTGCTTTTGTTTTGTTTTATCTTTGTTTTTAATTTAACTATTTCCTTTTTTACTATAATTTATAAGTTGGTTTTAAGAACATCCACTAGATTTAAAAATTTTATATCAATCTCATGTAAGCCTCGGGAGCAAGGGCGATTTTCTTTAACGAATTTGTATGTACTATAAATTTAACAATAATATTGATGAAGCTTGATGCTGTTTTTCATACTTATTCTGTAATTTAAGATAATATAATATAGTCTTAAGTTTTCTTTTGTTACGTTTCCTATATATCTATTTAATTGTTTGTTTTGAAAGCCTCAATAAAATTAAAATTAAAATTAAAATTAAAAATTAAATTATAATTCTCAAGTATACAGCTATAATAGCCGAGTGTCATCGATTGAAAAATAAAATAATTTTTATAAAAAAATTCGAAAATCGTTAAAAACCCAAAAATTTTATCTGGGCGTTGGGCGTGGCACTAACAATTTTCTTTAAATTGTGGACACAATCACTGGTAATGATTTGTATTCACATATATATTAAAATAAGAAATTTATGACGTTTTTTCATATTAACTTACATGAGAAGTAGGCGTGGTTGTGGGCGGATTTACACAAAAAAATTGTTTTTGTTTTAATTTGACGATGAAAGATGTGTGTGCAAAATTTCAAGAATCTAGCTCTATTCCTTCTAATTTTTGCCGCAGCTTGTATACAAATATTCCACTGTGCGACCCGCTGACAACGTGGATGGATGGATAAACGTACGATACAAAAATAATGTCTTAAAATTTTACTAGGGTTAAAATTTGTATTGTTAGCCTTAGCAAATCTAAAATGTTATAATTCCATGTGAAAGGAGCCGAGCTTTTTCCTCCGATTTAACTGAAAGATTGCAAATTTGTACTTTTCTATATGGCGATTGAAGCTGCATTTCTCTAGCTTAAAAAAGAGATGAAATCGCTGACACTAGGTTGGATCGATAGTCAGGAATTTTGTCATAAGGTAGTTTAAAATATATTTTTACTTATGTTATGGTTGGATACTCAAACCTCTTCGATTTTTAAATAAATTTGTATTGTCAGCTAAAAGTGTCAATAAGACGATTCATAAGCTTCATGGTGGAGTTCCTCTACAATAATTTATTAAACAACTAAGAAAACGTCAGTCGGCTAAACCTACTTATTTATACCCTCATTCTCAGAGAACATATCTATGAAAATTATAATAACTTAAACCTTGCTTAGGGCAGGATGATTTGCATTTGGTCCTAGCTTCCACAGTTATAAAATAATTGCAAAACCATGATCAAACACCAAGTCTTAGTGAAGTCTTTATGAAGGATTTAATTTTACCTAGGATATAGCCAATTGTGTGAGAGGTACAAGGGGGGCTGTGGCTAAAGCGTAAATATTTTTATACCCTCCACCTCCAGGATGGGGGTATACTAAATTTGTAACAACTTGAAATATCGACCTGAGACCCTATAAAGTATATATATTCTTGATCGTCATAAAATTCTAAGACGATCTAGCCATGTCCGTCCGTCCGTCCGTCTGTTGAAAGCACGCTAGAATCTGAACGAAAGGAGCTAGAACGTTCAATTTTTCCATAAATTCGTCTTATAGTCGTATATCGGTTGGGATTGAAACGGGGCGAAATCGGCCCAAAGGGAAACATTTTTCCCTCACAAGGACTAAAAATACCCATAATAATCCCTAATATTTTAGCGTATTTAAGCAGTTTTTTTTTGAATATGTCTGTTTATATTTGGTATTTGGCGCATTCCCCTTATAGCAAAAAACGTGCACCATAAAGTGATTCTTATTTGTAGGGGTACATATTAAACGACAACAGTTAGAAACACGAAATTCGGTGTGTACATTCCTCTAATTGAGTAGATATATAATATAAAAGTATTTTTTCCAAATTAGTACTTTTAAGGGGTAAAATAGGAATAGAGGGATAAAAATGGTACCAACTAAACGGCTGTACCTAGAATACATTCCTCTGATTGCATAGACATAAAATACACGGATTTTTCAAAATTCGTACTTTTTGGGGTTAAAATGAAAAAAGGGGATAGTACCAATCTAATGACCGCAGCTAGAGTCATGAAATTCGGAGTATTTCCTCTGAGTGTGTAGACACTGTTTTTTTCGAAATTCGTACTTTTTGGGGTTAAAATGAAAAAAGGGGATAAAAATAGTACAAATCAAATGACCGCAGCTAGAGCCATGAAATTCGGAGTATATATTCCTCTGACTGCGTAGACATGGAAAATAGACGATTTTTTTTTAAATTAGATCTTTCAAGGGATAAAAATAGTACCAACTAAACGACTACAGCTAGAATGATGAAATTCTAATTGCGTAGAAACGTCAAGGGGGTAAAATGGTACCAACCAAATGGGCGCAGCTGGAATCATGGAATTCGGTGTATACATTCCTCTGACTGCATAGACATGCAAAATAAACAGTTTTTTCCAAATTCGTAATTTTTCTTTTACTGCAAAAATTGATTAAGTTAGGTTATTTTACACTATGTGCGTCTGATAATGGATTTTCAAAATTTGTATTTTTGGAATTAAAATAGAATGCTAATACAACCAACTGTAGCAACCACTATCTACCAATATTTATGGTATTTAAGCTTTTTGAAAATATAAATAGAAGAATATTTATTTTTTGATTTGAAAAAAATAATGGTTTGAAATAATTAAAATATTACATTTATTTATAAAATTATTTATTCAATATTTGTTTTGGTTTGGCTATATTAAAAAATTTATATTTTCCTGTAATATTACTGCACTTCTACGAAAACCGACAACCTCTGTGGAATGCAATCCATGGTGGAGGGTATATAAAGTTCGGCCCGGCCGAACTTAACCCCTTTTTTAGTTGTTTTGTTTTAAAGTGATTATAAAAAAATTTTCAAATATGAAATTTCAAATGATTTTGATGGATGTTATGTCGGTTTTATTGCAAGCAAAGTTTATTGCCACTTTGTGTGGGAGGTACCAGAAGGGGTGTGGAATAATTGCCAAATATCAAATTTAATAGTATTCCGATCATCCTTATCCTTAAAAACTATCAACAAACCTCTAGAAGAAAATACAGCACACAGCCCACTGTACACTGACTGAACATAATCAAAATATTGACTATATAAATGTATTAGTGGAAGAAAAAGAAGAAAATTACATCAGGCGTTATATACCAGAGATGCTTTACATTATTGACGTTCCCACTGAAAGAGACTTAATTACAAAACTGACACCGATAGATGCACTCAAATGTATCGATTCATTATCAATAAAAACGGAGGAAAAAAAGCTAGTTGATAATAAACATCACAGAGGACTGTCGTAGAGTATGTATTTTTTAAATAAAAGTAAATATCAAAGTTTTTCTATTTTTTAATATGTGTATAATATGTTTTTGTTTTTGACAGCTCCCCGAAATATTGGGCAATAAATAAAAAGAATACCATGCATTTTTAATTATCAAGAATCCTCAGCCGCACTATATCAAAACCAATTATGCAAATTGTTAAATTTGCTTACTATTACCATGATCACTTAGATAGCAGAGTATCTCAAGGTTGAAATAAAGAAAAAACAAATGAAATTAAAATTTCGGGAAATTTTTCACTTTTGCGGCTACCTAAACGGTGTTAAGAATCATTCCTAAGACGTTCATATGTTTTTTAGGGTCCGCCAAATAACTTTATTTTGAAAATGCTATTTGAAAGTACAATCCTTCCGGTTTTGAATTTTGAACGGGGAAAAAGGTTAAAAAATCTTTAATTTTTTAAAGTTTTTTGCGATTTTGACCTTGAAGATGAATTGATTGATTTTATAAAGGGTGATTTTTTAAAAGCTATAGGAAAGATTAAAAACAAAACAGGAAGAAGCGCGCGATGAACTTTCTTAACAGAGCACGCGTTTTGATAATAAAATTCAATAATTTACAAGCGTTGTTCGTTTGTAAGACTCATAAGACTCATGTAAGATTCATGGTTAAATAATAGACCAAACTGAAGATGTTTGACAGTGAAACAAAACACGAAACGTGCGTCAGCTGTTTAAACCAGTGTTGCCAAAAAGATAATAGCTAAAAATCACCCTTTATGTTCTTTATGACAAGAGCTATAACTTTGCCTCCAAATTCCAAACGGTTTGCAAGATATGAGCCTGAGAAAATGAACAATTTTTTTTCTAAAAAATGACACCGAGACCTCAAATCTTTGGGTCCCATAAAAAAGTACATGACTTTTGCCAGAACTGGGTGACATGGGTCTGATATCACGTAGTGGTGTCCGTATATGGTTATATTTCCATTGGGTTGTTAATTTATTTCTACTCTATTATTAATTAGATTAGTACAATCAAAATTTCATTTCGTACCATTTCCCTCTATTCCGATTTCCGCCATGGGATTAAAAATATCTGGTATGAGTAGTGATGGACTATAATGTAGGGTTGTTGAATGCCGGCCTTGACCGACTTCATTACCCATTTTCCTGTTTTATAATTGGAAAAGATGTAGGCAATTAATTTTCTTGTATAATTGAAGACAGGAATTTCATATGAAGCAATTATGTACAATGTATGTATGTGAGTGGACATTAGTGAATGTTGCATCTACGAGCTGCTACGAATTTCTCTTCAAGAAAACTAGCCGGCGAACTAATCAGAACACTGTGTCAATAACGAAACTCTTGTGTATGTGAAATGTGATTATAATAAAAACTCTTCCAAATTACTATTTATATATTTGAAAGATATTTGTGTGTTTGTAAATCAGAAATTGTGGATGTCCCGATTTAAAGGATACTTTACGAGATGTGGCTAAGTGTTGCGAAATTTTCTTTCTAGGATGTTCTTTTATTTCTGATTTAGTCCAAACAACTTCTCGAGATATAGAGGACAAATTCTAGATAACGCTGTTGTCTTTAAAAGAAGACATTTCGTGTTCCACAAAAACAATGTCAATGCAAATTATGCTGTCCATTGACGCCTTGTCAATCTCATCATTTTATGTTCGTAATACTTTTCTAAAAAATATCGTCCATCTGGGTTGATCCTGATTAATTTATGGTTGTTTTTGAGAAATGTTTCCAACACATACTCCTCATCAGATCAGGTTTGTTGCTTAAGTCTTTTGTTTTTTCTTTTGCTTCAATTTCATCCGCTCGACGTCTCACCCTCCTTGTTGTTCGTTTTAATTACAAGAATTTCTACTCAAATCACGCAATATGCTAAACTCCTCTGCAACGTTGGTTATCGTTGGAGAAACAAGCAAACATGACACATGTTTAAGCGCTCGAACCTGTTCTATCCCACTGGCTAATAGAAGCGAGTTCCTTTTTTTAATTGCTCCATATTAAATGTCCCAAAATGGTTGTAGCCAGAAAGCCAGATTTATCTCGGCAACTACAGGAGTGCAAAGACAATTTAAACTTAAAATGTATATATGGATGCATGTGTGTCTCATATATTCGTATTATTTTTTTTTTTTTGATTTTTTCTGCTGGAAAATGAATATTCCTCCGTTGCCTACATATAAACATACATACGAGTCGTGTGTAACCCAACCAACGGTGTTTCTGTTATTCTTCTAGCTTTTTGGTTCGCATGCAACGATTTCCAATTTATGTCTTCGAATAATTCCACATGGTCGTCATTGGTCGTCCTAATATAACTAGTTTTTTTTTTCGGTGGAGCCTCCTGTTAGCCAGGTTATGGCCACACCATGGCCGTTCATGACGGCCGCAATAGTAATGATCAGCCCGATGATATAAAGTAGCTAACCTGTCTACTTCTCTTCGGCTTCATGCCGGCTACTTATCGTGTGTCTGCGATTTGTGACGTTTGGTCTTGAAATGGGTGGTTTTGTTGGGTTTAGCAAAATCTTTGACATTTGAGACGTTTTCTTTTGCAGCCATTCATATGTAGGACCTATTTAATGCGCTAGCTTGATTTGCAATAGAGTAGACATAAATATGAGCAAAAATGTCAGTCACAATGGGAAAAGTGGTTGGAGCAACAGTCCAATGGGTGAGACAGTGGTTTTGAATATCGAAAGTATATTTATGACTTTATAATTGATAAGGCTTTAATAACACCGTACGACAATAATTTTTTTGGACCTAAACAAGACCATATACACATGAAAAAGGAAATAATATGTAGAACAAGTAAAAACGGTGTTAAGTTCGGCCGGGCCAAACTTTTTATACCCTCCACCATGGATTGCATTCAACAGAGGCTGTCGATTTTCGTACAAGTGCAGTAATATTACAGGAAAATATCATTTTTTTAATATAGCCAAACCAAAACAAATACTAATATTGCAAACATAATTTTAGAAATTAATATAATATTTTTATCATTTCAAACCACGCTTATAAGGTAAGGCTGCCAATACGTTTATACCATATATATCGAAATAATACTTCAAGTCAATTCAAAAACTAAATATTTTTATCTTTATATCTTCAAAATAACTTAAATACCATAAATATTGGTAGATAGTTATTCTAAGTCCAAAAGTACAAATTTAGAAAATCCATTATCTCACGTACATAGTGCAAAATAACCTAACTTCATGATTCAACCAAATTTTACAGTAAAAGTAACAAAATAAAGTACGAAGTTGGAAAAATATTTTTATTTTGTATACAGAGGGATGTATACACCGAATTCCATGATTCTAGCTGCGGCCATTTGGTTGGTAGCATTTTTATCCCCTTTTTCCCCCTTAAGAGTAAGACTTTCTCAAATCTATTTATTTTAGAGGGGTGTACACACCAAATTTCATCATTCTAGCTGTAGTCGTTTAGTTGCAACTATTTTTATTCTTCTGTACCCATTGTATCCCTTGAAAGTACGAATGTGGAAAAAACTTTTATTTTTCGTGTCTATGCAGTCAGAGGAATGTATATTCCTAATTTCATGACTCTAGCTGCGGTCATTTGTTAGGTACTATTTTTATCCCCTTTTCCATTTTAACCCCAAAAAGTACGAATTTCGAAAAATCCGTTCATTTTATGTGTCTACGCAATCAGAGGAATGTATACACCGAATTTCATTATTCTAGTTGCAACCGTTTGGTTTTACCATTTTCATCCCTCTATTCCCATTTTATCCCTTAAAATTTCGAATTTGGAGAAAATACTTTTATATTATGTATCTACTCAATTAGAGGAATGTACACATCGAATTTCGTATTTCTAGCTGTTGTCGTTTGAAAGGTACTATTTTTATCCTTTTTTGCCCCATTTCACCCCCTACGAATAAGAATCACTTTATGGTGCACGTTTTTGTTATAAGGGGAAAGCGCATTCCCAATATCAAGCAAATAAAGGGTGTCCCAAGAAGAACGCAATTTTTAAATCTGGCAACATTCGAAGTGTCATTGTTTGACATTTGAACAATTGTTATTGTAGAAGGTACGAGGTTAGTAAAAATGGAGCGCTACACGAATGAACAACGCATTCTCATTGTGAAATTGTTTTACCAAAATGGTGAAAGTTTTGCGGCTACAGTTCGCAAATTGCGATCAATTTGGGGTCACAATAATGATCCAAAAGAGTCAACTGTAAAGAGATTAGTGGATAAATTTGCCGAAACTGGGTCTGTTAGTGATGTAAAGACAACAACGCGCCATCGACCAGGTCGATCGACCGAAAATGTCGCAGCTGTACGTGATGATGTCGCTCAAACTCCATCCACCTCAATTCGACACCGAGCTCAGCAAATTGGTGTCTCCAAATCCACTTTGCAGCGAATTTTGACGAAAGATTTGCATCTTCATGCATACAAAGTTCAATTGACTCAGGAACTGAAGCCAACTGACCATGGGCAGCGAAGGGAGTTCGTTAATTGGGTATTGGAGAGACAACATGAAAATGCTGATTTTGCCGATAAAATCATCTTCAGTGACGAGGCCCATATTCATCTTGATGGCTTCGTCAATAGGCAGAATTGTCGCATTTGGGGTGCGGAAAATCCTCGAGTGATTCACGAGAAGCAAATGCATCCTCAACGTGTCACTGTGTGGTGTGGTTTTTGGGCTGGAGGAATCATTGGACCTTTTTTATGAAAATGAGGCAGGTCAAGCGCAAACAGTCAATGGTGTTCGGTATCGTGAAATGATAACCAGTTTTTTCTTGCCTAGAATTGAAGAAATGAATGTGGAGGGCATGTGGTTCCAACAAGACGGCGCCATATGTCATACAGCCAGAGAAACAATTCAATTGCTGCATCAGTCATTTCCCGGTCGTGTTATTTCGCGTTTTGGAGATCAGAATTGGCCGATTTAACACCATTAGATTTTTTTCTTTGGGGTTTTTTGAAGTCGATGGTTTACGCGAATAAGCCGACGACGACTCAAGCCTTAAAAGACGAAATTGGACGCTGCATTAATGAAATACCGCAGCATTCATGCAAAACGGTCATTGAAAATTTCATTAAAAAATCGCGTGCATGCCAGCAAAGCCGCGGCGGCCATCTGCACGATATATTGTTCCATACATAACCTCATTCTGTCTACTTTACGTAATAATAAATTTTCACGATTTTTTTCTTAAATATCTGTGTTTTATTTAAAATTAAAAAATTGCGCTCTTCTTGGGACACCCTTTATAAGCAGACATTGTGAAAAAACATGTTTAAAAACTTTAAATATTAGGGGTATTTTCAGTCCTTGTGAGGGAAAAAATTTTACCTCTGGGCCGATTTCGCCCACTTTCAATCCCAGCCGATCTGCAACCATAAGACACATTTAGGGAAAAGTTGAACCTCCTAGCTCATTTCGTGCGGAAGCTAGCGTGCTTTCAACAGACAGACCGACAGACGGACATGGCTATATCGTCTTAGAATTTTACCACGAGCGAGAATATATATACTTTATGGGGTCTCGGACGGATATTTTAAGGACAATGTGAATATACCCCCAACCTTAGGTGGAGGGTATAAAAACTGTGTACTCAGTTTTTCATTTGGCGATCTTTTTCCCTTTTTCAAGACTTCTAATTTCCAAAGGATATATTTGTCTTAATAATTTATTTTCATACTTTCGAGAGCTATGCGCAGGCAATATGGATATAAAATGAAAGATAAGAATGTCTGTTGAAAATACTAAAAATTACATGTCTTTGTCTGTATTAGTTTAGCATTAACACCCCTTTCACGTTTTCACCCTTAAATAGTAAAATATGAATAAACTAAATAAATAAGGTGGACAAATTGAATTTGTTGTGAGTACTAAACTAATATAGATAGAAGCATTATATTTAAAGTATTTTGAACAGATATTCTTCTCTTTCATTTAATATCCATATGATATGACTTGTTAAAGTATGAAAATAAATTATTTAACATATATATCATTTGGAAATTAAAAGTCCTGCAAAAAGGATCGCCAAATGAAATTAAATCTCTAGTTTCACATATATATTGTCTTGCTCAGCTCCAATAAAATAAATGCAAAATTGTTTGCATACATTTAGGGTCAATATTTTTTTCTGCCATTAAAATGGTATGGTTGAATATGGTGTTCCTCAAGGTAGTGTGTTGGGCCCATTCAAGATATATATATAGATGATATCTCTAATCTTGACTATCTGGGAAACTCTTCATGTACGCTGACGATGTATGTCTTATATATACATATCAAAATGAAGCTGCCGTCAAAGCATACATTGAACGTGATGCTGCTCGATATGTGAATTTACAAAAATAAATAAACTTTTTTTAAATGCAAACAAAACGAAGCTGATACTATTCAAGCCATATCACCATCAGAACATATTGTCGGTATTTGTTGACGGTAAAGAAATTATTGAAGTCGGTTATGTTAACTATTTAGGCATATGTTTGCAAAGCAACCTTTGGGACAAGCATATTTCGCATCTGAAAACAAATTCTTCGCAGGCTCTGGGTCTACTTTACAAATTTAAAAAAAAATTTGACTGTGCCACAAAGTTGTTAATATACCAGGCACTTGTCTTTAAAGCAGTTTTAATTATTTGGCAATTTTGTATGGTTATAAGAAGAGTGGTGATCTTAAATCACTCCAACGGACACAAACAAAGCCTTTAAAGATAGTTGCTAATCTTCCAGTGAGATACCCTACAATATCACTTTACAGGGATATATTTCCGACAGTTTTGCCAATTTATGGATTATATAAAATACAACCACTGACGTACGTTTTCAAGTGCACCATAAAATTTTCATCAAATCTGCATTCTTTCAATACGAGGAATGATGCCAATTTGAGGGTACCCAGGTGTATATTGGCAGTAACCAAGCAGAGAATAGAATATATGGGTAGTTATGAGTTTAATAATTTGCCACAGGAATTAAGGAATTTAACTAGAATTTCAACTTTTAAAAATTTGCTTAAAAATCACTTGTTTCATATGTATATATTTTTTATTACATTTTTGATTTTGCCAACTTGCCTCAATAATGCCAATATGACGCTGAGGCTTCAAAATTGTGTTTTAATAATGTTATATTATTATTATACGTAATATATTTATATTATAATAATCTTAACATTTGTAGTATGAATTTATAATAAGATCAACAACAAAATATTTCAATATTAAATTTAGTTTAGTATCAATCTAGAGATAAATTATAGACCAAATACTAGATGTACCTCAGACGCAACTTTTAAAAAAACATATCTATTAGAGGTGGTATATGGCACTACATTTCGATTTTGATAAGCTAGAACCACTAATTTTGTGAGGTTCAGAAATAAAATTCATGTGCCAAACAAATGGGGGTGGTAGGGGAAGTGTAAGTGGGCGCTAATTGAGGTCTAAAGTAAGGGATAGCGGAAAAAAACACAAAAGCTGTCTCGGTGTCGCCCCCAGATGGGACCGATCCCCATTAATTTTTCCTCCCCAACATTATTTTCGAACACACAAACCACCTATCTCAACTCGTAAAGGGGCCCCCTATACCACAAATTTTATATCAAATTTTTCCCCTCCGCTGTTACTGGCCCAAGGAGGCCGCTAGTGGAGTCAAAAGTATGACCGATATTTTTTCAACCCGGGCATTTTCTCTGAGCATACCTAGCTTCTATCTTCAACCCTTAAGGTGGTCCCCATACGATTTTTTAACACTTTTTGTTATAACAGTAAGGTCCAAAAATTTCCATAGTATGACCGATCCCCATTATTAGAAGTTGGTCTTCCATTTAACCCCTCTGGGGGCAACTCTGAGGCAGTTTTGTGGCTCTTTGGGTATTTTTCCCTTTTTCATTACCTTTGACGCCGATGAACGCCCACTTGTCACCGCCCAATCATTCCCTTTTTATACCCTACACCTTCAGGATGAGGGTATACTAACTTTGTCATTCCGTTTGTAACACCTGGAAATATTAACCCGAGATCCTATAAAGTATATATATTCTTGATCGTCATAAAATTCTAAGACGATCTAGCTGTCAGTCCGCCCGTCTGTTGAAAGCGCTCTAGCATCTAAACGAAAGGAGCTAGGACGTACAAATTTTCCATGAATACGTCTTATAGTCGTAGATCGGTTGGTATTGTAACTGGGCGAAATCGGTCCACAGGGAAATTTTTTCCCTCACAAGGACTGAAAGTACCAAATTCGTACTTTTAAGGGTTATAGGGATACAAATGGTACCAACCAAACGGCTGCACCTAAAATAATGAAATTCGGTGTATACATTCCTCTGAATGCGTGGACACCTAAAATAAAGGGATTTTTCGAAATTCGTACTTTTTGGGGTTAAAATGGAAAAAGGGAATACAAATAGTACCAACCAAATGACCGCAGCTAGAGTCGTGGAATGCGGAGTATACATTCACCAAATGTAGCACCCACTATCAACCAATATTTATGGTATTTAAGCTTTTTGAAAATATAAATATAAGAATATTTATGTTTTGAATTGACTTGAAGTATTATTTCGATATGCAAATGTATTGGTCGTCTTGCCTTATAAGCGTGGTTTGAAATAATTAAAATATTATATTTATTTATAAAATTATTTTTTAAATCTTTGTTTTGGTTTGGGTATATTAAAAAATTTATATTTTCCTGTAATATTACTGCACATCTACGAAAATCGACATCCTCTTGGGAATGCAATCCACGGTGGAGGGTGTATAAGGTTCGGGTCGGGCGAACTTAAGGCCGTTTTTTACTTGCTGAGTTTTATTTTTTTATTATGGAAATACAACCAAATGTAGCTTTTTTGAAGATTGCTGTCTTATATTTATTTTTTGACTTGCCTTGCCTTGTATCTTTGAGATAAATGATCGGATGTTTGTTTCATAAGAAATAGGAAGGTGTGCTGTTAGTAATGAAAAACAACATCAGCCAAATGGCCACTACGACCACGCTTACAGGACCATATCCATAAACAAATCGCGAAGGTGCTGCCCTATGTCCTCGATAGTCTCACGAATTCTATCTTTGAGGTCTTGAATCGACGCTTGAATCGACGCGATCTTCTCATAAAGTATCAATTCCCATCACACTGTGACTCTAATGCTTTCTACGCCATCCGCGTCCACTTTTTACCACTGTTCATCAGCGAGATTTATTCTGCGCCATTTCAAGTATGTTAATCTCATGGAGAGCTCGTGCCAACCGGCTATACGTAACAGCAAAAACAACAGCAGCCATCGCTGCAGCAACTCTTCGTTTAATAATAATCTTGGAAAATTCTAACAAATTATTTTAGATGTTTATCAATTTGAGCAGCAGCTGGAACAAGCCGCCAATGCCAGTATTTGATGTAACATTTTTCCGGGCTGCGCGTTGTTTATGTTTTGCGGTCACCTTAACATGGTGCCCACATAAATTGTCGTCGTCTTCGTCGCCGTTGAAAGAAGCGTGTTGCCTTGTTACATTTTACATTTTTTTCCAACAAAGTCAGCTTTTGTTTTTTACGAAAACAAATTTTCATAAATTCGCCATTGTGTTTAGCAGGCCGAGTTCGGGTTGTGTTGTCATCGTCTCGTAATCAATTGAGACTAAAATATCGCATTTAGACATGCGCCTGGGCCGCCTGGCTGGTTGCTTGCCAACTTGCCTGCCTGCCTGGCTGTCTGTCTGCTGTTCGACATTGTCTGGCACCATCGATAGTCCGTTTGGTGAAAAGTCGTAGGCTTCCGTTAAATAACCGTAAATAGAATGTTGCCGCAAAAAGTAGCAGGAACGAAAAAAAATCTTTGAAGTATTATGTATATTCGTATACGAGGTCTACGTATAAAGTGGGTGGGGGATGTGCAGTTGAAATATTTAAAAAGAGGTTGTACAAACACAGTTCATAAACACCATTCAGGTTGAAAAAGATAATTATAATATTCGCGATATCATTCCAACCGCCGAGTAAAAATTCATGTAAAAATATCTAAATTGTGAAAAAATTATAAAAACTGTCACTTGTTATTGAAATTGAATTTAGTGCTCCTCAAAGTATGCATCTTTTGCAAGCATTTCAACAATTTGTCATATAATTTTTATATCCTCCACCATATGATGAATATATAATAATTATATACTTGAAACAAGAATATGTACTATAAAGTGGTCATATTCTTGATCATCACGGAATTCTAAGAGATCTTGCCTTGTCTATCTGTTGATCGCACCCTAGCACCTAAGCGTCTTATAGTCGTAGATCGGTTGGGATTTAAACTGGTCGAAATCGGCCCAAAGGGAAAAATTTTTCCCTCACAAGGACTGAAAAAACCCATAATAACCCCTAATATTTTAGAGTATTTAAGCATATTTTTTCAATATGTCTGCTCTTGTACTTACTTGATATTGGGTATAAAACGATTTTTATTCGTAGGGGGTGAAATAGGGCAAGAAGGGATAAAAATGGCACATTTCAAGCGACAACAGCTAGAAACACGAAATTCGGTGTGTACATTCCTCTAATTGAGTAGATACATAATATGAAATTATTTTGTCCAAATTCGAACTTTTAAGGGATAAAATGGGAATAGAGGGATAAAAATGTTACCAAGCAAACGGCAGCACCTAGAATAATGAAATTCGATGTATACATTCCTCTGATTGCTATGACACGTAAAATAAACATATTTTTCTAAATTCGTACTTTTTGGGGTAAAAATGGAAAAAGGGGATAAAAATAGTACCAACCAAATGACCGCAGCTAGAGTCATGAAATTCGGAGTATACATTCCCCTGACTGCGTAGACACAAAAAATAAAAGATTTTTTCCAAATTCGTACTTTCAAGGGATACAATGGGTACAGAGGGATAAAAATAGTACCAACTAAACGACTACAGCTAGAATGATAAAGTTCGGTGTGTACCTCCCTCTAATTGCGTAGACACGTAAAATAAAGAGATTTTAGAAAGTCGTACTCTTAAGGGGGTAAAATAGGAAAAAGGGATAAAAATGGTACCAACCAAATGGCCGCAGCTAGAATCATGGAATTCGTTGTAGATATTCCTCTGACTGCTTAGACACGCAAACTCAACGATTTAAGCCTCTATAAGGAGTGAGTTGTGCTTCTCGTTCGTTTGTGAGAATCATCTCCTTATAGAGGCCGGGTTTGATGTTGAAAAGTCGCTGCGAAGCCACTTAAAAAGACTTTTGATATGGTCGAAATCATGATCGTGGTAGTCTGCAGCCAAGTAATAAATGTCACCATGCCATTTGTAAATAAATTTGCATACTATTAAATATAGATGCAAAATGGTCTTGAGCCAGAACAATATCCCAGTTCAAATCAAATATTGATTACAGACCAAAACAAGTAAGGAAAGGCTAAAGTCGGGCGGGGCCGACTATATGATACACTCCACTTTCTATCCGAATACAATTGAACTCGGTAAAAAGTGAAAACGGGAAGAATTTTTGTATGTTTCGAAAAGAATATTTGTATCGGGGCTATATCCAAAATGGAATAAAGTGACTAACTTTCAAAATAAGTTCTTCCAGTTCAAATATAACGTGTTGTGCTCACTTCATAGAAATTCGGAGAAAATTCGTGGTTTCTGGGGCGAAAAAAGTAAATAAAAAAGTAATAAAAATAAATGTAAATCTGAACCGATCTGACCCATTTTCACCATGGGTGTTTCTAGTTGAAATATAAGATAGTTTACCAAATTTGATGACAATCTGATACAATATGTGGTTTCTATAGCGGAAAAAATCAAATCTGGAGCGAAATTTGTATGGGAGCTATATATAAATCTGAACCGATCTGACCCATTTTTACCACAGGTGTTTCTAGTTGAACTATAAGATGTTTTGCCAATTTTGAAGAAAATCTGTTAAAATATGTGGTATCTAGAGTGAAAAGAGTCAAATCCGGAGTGAAATTCGTATGGGGGCTATATCTAAATCTGAACCGATTTTCTTCAAATTAAATAGAGTTCGTTCTTATCCCGAAAAACTTCGTTGTGCAAAGTTTCATTTGGTTCTGTCTACAATTGCGACCTGTATCGTGATTACAAGAATAGATGGACGGACGGACAGACAGACGGACATTGCTAAATCGATTCAAAAAGTGATTCTAAGTCGATTGGTATTAACAATGGGTCTATCTCTCTTCCTTTTGGGTGTTACAAACAAATGCACAAAGACATAATACTCTCGTGGAGTGTATAAAAAAATACAAACGAAAAAACTAAAATATTATATTTACTTATAAAGTTATTTTTTCAATATATGTATGTATTTGGTTTGGCTATATTAAAAAATATATATTTTTTTCTGTAATATTACTGCACTTCTACGAAAATCGACAGCCTCTGTGGAATGCAATCCATAATGGAGGGTATATAAAGTTCGGCCCGGCCGAACTTAACGCCGTTTTTACTTGTTTTAAATACTTCTGTCCATCGGTTTATGTCATTTATGGGTATCAAATGAAAGGGGAATCGGAAGAGTTGTTTTATTTTTTCAGGACGACAATTTCTAAATTATGTTATTTAAAAATTTTATCCTTTCATATCCTTTATTTTCTCAAAAAATATATTTCCTATAGCTTTATTATTAAACAAAAAATTAAAAATACAAATATGAAAAACATTTTTTGAAGTTTGAGAATTTTTTATAATATTAGCAGTAATTTAAGAGAATTTATTCCAAAAAATATATTTGAATGTCATACCTGAAAAAAATAATATATTTTGTGTAAATGACCTTATTACAAAAATATTTTATTTTCGATCCAACCTAGTGTTTACAATTTCGCATTTTCTGAAATTCGGGAAGGCTACTTTAATAGCCTCATAAACACAACAAAAATTTGCAAACATTCATTTCAATCGGAGAACATAATTAAAATTTCTGTTCCGTTTCACATGGAATTACTGTAGTATAACTTTCAAACCTACATTAGAAATCTGCAGATATTTTAAAATAATTTTATCACGGAATATATATGTTTTTGTCACGCCCGTTCTAGTACATCCCACACAAATGTTTGCTTTTTAGGTTAAATCCTTTATAACTTATTGACTGGTGCCAGAAATTCACTAATACTCGATATCATCGTTTTCAAATTGTTGTATAAACTAGTGTGTTGTATGCTACGAACCTTTTGGTACCTCTAACAGAAATAATCCGGTGCCAATTAAAATTAAAGTATTTATAATGTCCATACTGATGTTCGAAATTTTGGCTCTAAGTGCTTTCTTTAAAAAAAAAATCGTCAGCCCATTCTGGTGCCGAAACTAGTAGTTAAATAAAAAAATCATTGCTTTGTTTTAACAAAACAGCTCTAATTGTTCTTTCATCAACTTTTATTAGGTTCGTATCCATACGAAAGAATTTGCAATATCTTCCCCAAAACAAACTAAGCACATGTTTTGTTGTTTTCCTCACAGAATGTACAATTTAAGTAGCAGTGTTACAATCTTATACTTAGTTTCCTTAGTTCCTTTTTCACATTAATTTAACCTCCCCTTTTCATATCACCCTCGTTTCACATATGTTGCAAGTTTTTAAGCTTGTTCGGCCGGGACTTACTATTTCGCAGGAAAAAGTGTGCTCTTTCCAGACAACACTCGACCACATACAGGTGCGACAATTTCTATTACTTGTTGCTGTAGTTGTTATCGCTGTTGCACTGATGCTACTCTGTGGCAACACAACAGCAGCTGCTCCGCTCATATACAATGGCGCTGTAACTCTGTGCCAAAGGCCGTTTTAAAGATGTTTTCATAAATTACGCACCCGTGTTAAAAACACACACACATATATATATATGCAAGTATGTGCTTTTGTTTAGACAATTTATTTATAAATTTTCTAATTTAGAAAAAACCAACAAAAGAGCCAACATAGAACGGCAATTGGAATTATTCTCAGCATCGTTATCGTCATCATCATGGCCATTTAGGTAGTTATCTAAGAATTTCTTTCTGGAGAGAAAGAAACTAGATCTCCTCCGATCGCCGATAGTTTGCAACTAGCTGCTGCTGTTGCGGCCGCTGTCATGTATAATAATGTTGCTGTGGCTCCTGAATTCGAAATTGGCTCAGTTTACGGTGGTTTTGTTCTATTTCAAATCGATACTCGCATTTCGTTTCTTGGTATCATCGGTCGGCAGGCTTTAATGTTTGGCTTTGATAGTAGGGCGCGTTTGGCGCTTTGCTTGGCTGGCTGTTCGCGAGCACACACACACATAGATACATTGCATACAAACGAAAGACTTAGGAAACAAACTTGATGGTGGACTTGCATTTCTTGTTGCCATCAAATGTTTCCACTTTTTCTCCCAACATTTTATTAAATTTTTCTTCGGAAGCCATTTCATGTATCGCTAGACTTGTTTAATCTGTGTTACAGGATAACGAAAATGCTTCCCATGCCGCAGATGTTGGTTAATTTTTCATGAAAGAGTCGATATGTTGTCAGTTATTAAATGAAGCAGGAAAATGAGTTATTGTTATAAAAGAAGTGCAACATATTGGTCAACACACACAAGTTTACATGAACAGGAAGACGATTTCGTGGATGCCACATATTATGAATATTGTTTTGCAAAATATACGCCAACTGGTGGAAAGATATAAATCGTTGGCCTTGCGAAACTATATCAGAGCAATTAATGTAACGGCGTAATAAAGATCATTTTGAAGTTGATTAGCATATAAAATATTTAGAAAATATAAAATATTCACATGACTGCGATTTTTTTCTCCTCACGAAATACAAATGTCTTAGGGAAAATCTTAAAATAGAATGAATGACCACATAAATTGAAAATACTGCCGATAAGTGGATATTTAAATGCTAGAATTTCACAATTGGTTTAACCGATGAAAGGTTTTTAATCCTATTCACATAATCACCATATAACATTTTTCGTGGATATATTTTTTAGACATTTTTATACCCTCCACCTAATGATGGGGGTATATTCACATTGTCATTCCGTTTGTAACATCTTAACATATTCGTCGGAGACCCCATAAAGTACAAACATGAAAAGTAGTGTCATGTCATTATGTGAATTGCCTACCGTTTTGTTAGAAATGAAAATGTATTAGGCACATTATATGGTGTCATATTTTATTCTTCAAAAAACTATTTCTGAAGACAGAACTCATTTTCATATCTAACAAAACGGTAGGCAATTCACATTATGACATGACACTACTTTTGCGCCACCTTGTATATATATTCTGGGTCGTGGTAAAATTCTAAGACGATATGGCTATGTCCGTCTGTCTATTGAAAGCACGCTAGCTTTCGAACGAAATGTCGAAATGAAGTGTCGTATGGTTGCAGATCGGTTGGGATTGAAAGTGGGCGAAATCGGCCCAGAGGGGAAATTTTTCCCTCACAAGGACTGAAAATAACCCATAATATTTAAAGTTTTTAAATATTTTTTTTCACAATGTCTGCTTATATTTGCTGGATATTGGGAATGCGCTTTCCCCTTATAACGTGTACCGTACACGTTTTCGTTATAAGGGGAAAGCGCATTCCCAATTAGGGTTTGGGGTCCGGGAATTCCCGAATCGTTTTTCCCGGGAATTCCCGGAAAAATTTGGACGGGAAAAATTTTTCAATTTCCCGGGAATACGGGAAATATTAAAAAAATTATTTATTTATTATGTTGATCAATAATTTAATGTTACTATATAAATTGGAATTCTTAGATGTATTTCAAATTCATATATGTATTTACATTACTGACAATAATAAGAATTTGTTGAGTATTTGTTTATATTATATTACTACAAACAAAACTTTTTTATGCGAAACCCAGCTAGGGGAATAAAAATACTTTTTGCTAGGCTATTTGCAGGATTTTTATTGTGAAATAAAAATATCATGTCGACAATACTATGGCTTACATAATGTAAATTTTTTTGTTTTCCTAGAAGAATCGAGGTGAACATATTCTTCAAGAACAATTTAGTGTACATATGTAGCCAGAAAGAAATGGTCTAAAAAAAGGAATTCAATAAAAATTGTTCGCCTGGAAACTTTCAAGAGAAATATAATAGGAATATAAATATATGCTACGGTGTATTTCAATGGCCATTTGTAAGAATGACTTGACTATTTCAATATTTTTATTTTTTATGAATTTATTAAATCAATATTAATTTGTTATGTTTCTATTGTTTTTACAGTTTAGAATATTCCCCCCTGTTTCTATAAAATATTTTTGTCTTCAGACGAATGACTATTCTAAATTAAAAGTGTCAATTTTGAATCTAAATGTCCAATTCTGACGATTAGTCTACACCTTTTCAAGTTTATAATGAGAAAATGTAATTTATAATCAGAATATGTAAGTTCATGATGAGAAATGTAAATTCATAATAGGAGCATGATAATTCACAATCAGCACTCTAAATTCGTAATGTGAAATGTAAATTCAAATTGAGAAATATAAAATCATAATAAGAACATACAAATTGATAATGAGATATATAAATACAAAATGAGAAAATCCATATTGATAATGGGAAAATATAAATTCTTATTCAGGAATATATATTCATAAAGTATAAATTCATAATCAGGAACTCTAAAATTTATAATCGAAGCTATGTATGTACGTTTTTCTATGGATATTTTCGTAGAAACACATTTTTTATGATTTTATATTTTTTCATTATGAATTCATATTTTCTGAATATGAAAACGTATTTTCTGATTATGAATTTTGAATATGTTCCTAATATGAATTTACTCTTCTCAAATTAAATTTGTATGTTCTGAATATAATCTTGAAAACGTGTAGAGTAAAATATTTGTAAAATGAAAAATAATTTGTAAAATGTAGAGGCCGGGTTTGATGTTGAAAAGTCGCTGCGAAGCCACCTGAATGAAACCTTTAGACAGGGTGGAAATCATGATAGTGGTAGTCTGCAGCCAAGTAATAAATGTCACCATGCCATTTGTAAATAAATTTGCATTCTATTAAATATAGAAGCAAAATGGACTCGAGCCAGGACAATATCCCAGTTCAAATCAAATTTGTAAAATATTTTGACAATAACATTCGTTTTTAATTTGCAATATGACAGTATTGAAAAACAACACACCATTTATTAAATGTTGATATTTTAAACCATATTGGACTACCTATAAATAAATTACTTTTTCCCGGGAAATCCCGGGAATAAAATTTTTCATTCCCGTTTTCCCGGGAAATGAAAAAAGTCCGGGAAACCCCAAACCCTACGTGTACCATAAAGTGATTCTTATTCGTAGGGGGTGAAATGGTAGGGGGTTGTACCTTTCGAACGACAACAGCTAGAAACACGAAATTCGATGTGTACATTCCTCTAATTAAGTACATACATAATATAAAAGTATTTTTCCAAATTCGTACTTTTAAGTGATAAAATGAGAATAGAGGGATAAAAATGGTACCATCCAAACAGCTGCACCAAGAATAATGAAATTCGGTGTATACATTCCTCTGATTGCATTGAAACATAAAATAAACGGATTTTTCGAAATTCGCACTTTTTGGGACTGAAATGAAAAAAGGGATAAAAATATTACCAACCAAATGACCGCAGCTAGAGACATGAAATTCGGAATATACATTCATCTGATTGCGTAGACACATAAAATAAAGGAAATTTTCGAAATTCGTACTTTAAGTATGTCAAATGGAAAAAGGGGATAAAAATTTTACCAAACAAATGGATGCAGCTAGAACCATGAAATGCGCTGTATACATTCCTCTGATTGCATAGACACGTAAAATAAACTGATTTTTCGAAATTTGTAGTTTTTGGGGTTAAAATGGAAAAAGGGATAAGAATAGTACCTACCAAATAACCGCAGCTAGAGTCATGAAATTAGAAATATACATTCCTCTGACTGCATAGACATGAAAAATAAAAATTTCGATACAATGGGTACAGAGGAATAAAAATGGTACCAACTAAACGACTATAGCTAGAATGATGAAATTCGGTGTGTACATCCCTCTAATTCCGCAGACACGTAAAATAAAGAGATTTTAGAAAGTCGTACTCTTAAGGGGGTAAAGGAGGAAAAAGGAGATAAAAATGGTACCAACCAAATGGCCGCAGCTAGAATCGTGGAATTCGGTGTATACATTTCTCTGACTGCATAGACACGCAAAATAAAAATATTTTTCCAAATTCGTACTTTATTTTGTTACTTTTACTGCAAAATTTGGTTGAATCATGAAGTTAGGTTTTTTTGCACTATGTACGTGAGATAATGGATTTTCCAAATTTGTACTCTTGGACTTAAAATAACAACTAAATGTAGCACCTACTATCTACCAATATTTATGGTTTTTAAGTTTTTTGAAGATATAAAGAAAGGAATATTTATTTTTTAAATATATATATATATATATATATATTCTAAGCCGATCTGTATAATAAACTAACTCGTTTCCTTTTGGGTGTTACAAACAAATGCACAAAGACATAATACTCTCGTGGAGTGTATAAATAGAACAAAATAATTTAACCCGTTTTTTTACTTCTTGATAATTTTTCCTTTCCAGCCAAAAAAGATATAAACAGTGATTTTTTAGCTATTATCTTTTTGGCAACACTGGTTTAAACAGCTGACGCACGTTTCGTGTTTTGCTTCACTGTCAAACATCTTCAGTTTGGTCTATAATTTAACCATGAATCGTCTTACAAACGAACAACGCAAGCAAATTATTGAATTTTATTATCAAAATGCGTGCTCTGTTAAGAAAGTTCATCGCGCGCTTCCATTTTATGGTCAGTTTAATCGACCCACTGAAGCGGCTATTCGGGCTATTGTGACTAAATTTCGCACCAAATTTACATTGTTGGACATTAAACCACCAACACGCTTACGTAGAGTGCGAACTGAAGAAAATAGCTGTATCGGCCAGTGTTAATGATGACCATCAATTATCGATTCGTCGCCGTTCGCAGCAATTGGGCCTCCGTTACTCAAAAACGTGGAAATGCCAAAATTGGACTAAGCGGATGGACCATTTGAGGCGCAGTCAAGGTCAACATTTGCATGAAATAATCTTCAAACATTAAATTATATGGACCGTACTATCGATTCAAATAAAGATTTCATGCATTTTTCTGAATTTTATGTGTTTTTTAACTTTCCTATAGCTTTTAACAAATCACCCTTCATATTTCACCTATTTCGTTCCAATTTTCAATATACGCCGATACAAATGTCTTTTCCGATTTAACATTTTTTGTCAAACACATACATTTACAAGATACAAAAATCCTTCCCGATTTCATATTTTTGAATTGTAATAGGACAGAAAGTGGAGTGTATCATATAGTCGGCCCCGCCCGACTTTAGCCTTCCTTACTTGTTTTATTTTGTTGTTAGTGTGTGACGTGCTTAAAGCAAGAGTGGCCTAAACAAATGTACTGTTGATCTTAGACAAAGTCGGGGATTTTTGTTCTATCCTATGGGAGTAAATTAATCATCGGCAGATTCGTTTCGTAATTAAATTTACAGTCGAAATCGCTTATAAAGACATTCAAGGGACCGGCGAGATTCGTTCGTTATAACCAATGCTATTGAATTTGACATTTTCGAAACTTATATCCTTCGTCGTTATACCACCATGACGTTAAATGTGTTGTCGTTATTAGTGATTTCGACCGTTCTTTTAACTGATTCCCAATTAATGCGGCTTATGGCCTAATTGAATTTCATACGTTCGAACCAGTTTTCGAACAAAATGTAATCTATAAAAAAAACAATTATGGATATGAACAAATAACCACTCGTTTTGCTTAACAAAACCTTTCATTCTATTACATAAAATCGAAATGAGTGGGCACATTTTCAGGTTGGCAAACTCCCGATCTAAATGTTAAAGATTAGCAAAATTATATTAATATTATACACACCAACTGTGGAATACCATAATACACAGACTTTCGATTTTAAGTAAAACCTAACCTATACCAATATTTAAAGTTACCTATGTATGTACATCCAAAGTGATTCTTAAACTTTCCCTTTGAATTGAATTGAAAAACAAAAATAAACATTTTCTTTAAGAAAGTCCAAGACAATCTCAATCTAACACTTTTCATTTTAATGCCACTGTATTGTGCTTGTTTATTTTTCTATATATTAAATATGCTAACTAAACATAAGAAAATTCATTAGAAATTAAATGTAAAATAATAGCATGAATACAAACTGCCGTAGAACAATTTATTCGGAGAAAACACGAAAACAAAATGAAATGAAAACGGCTTGAAAGCAATCAGACCATTACAATGACTCCGCTCATATGTAAATTAAATCAACAGATAAACAAAAGTGCAGATATTCATTCAAAACAACAAACGGAAACCACAAAATCCGAAGAGCAGTTAAGTGGAGTAGCTAGAAGTAGGTATACGAAAGTAGTGGGTGGCTTTTAATCATCCCATGGCCAACATTATCTGAAATTGTTTGCATTGATTTGCATTAAATGTTATGTGCCTCATGCCACCAACTACCAAACGCCGAACACATGTTCGTTCTATTTCACGTTCTATTCCATGTCAAGTTTGTTGCTTAAGTCTTTCGTTTGAATTGGATTCTGAATCTTTCAAACTGTAACGATGGCTGCCATCGATATCTCGACTACATAAATGTGCCAAATGAAATGTTTAAACATTACTGCCCACCTCTTCTCTGTGAATGTGAGTGTGTGTTTGTGTCAAAACAACACTGGGAAGAGTAGAAAAATTGCATTAACGCCAAGCAGGAATTGCAGAAATAAATGGAAGTATTTTGTCAAATGGACACTTGGCCATGAATTTGCCAGCAACAGAAATGGGTGGCACAATGATCAATATAACGGTTTGCCAGCAGTTTGATTACAACAACATGCCTTCTTAATCGAATCCAGTAGAAAGTCTCGTTCAGTTCTAAACACACATTTACTTGTGGATTTAAATTTGTTTTGTTTTTTTTTTACGATAAACATTTGTGGAGCTGACAGGAGAAATTTTTCCGATGGCGATTATAGATGTGTGTCATCTTATGCAGATGTTTGTTGAGAATGTATTTTATTGGCAATGCACTTGATTGAACCATCTAGGTATTGGTGATGTTTTCGAAGAGTTTGCATTTTCCCGTACTTTTTATTTCCCGGGAAACGGGAATTATTTTTTCAATTTCGCGGGATCCCGGGACAGCACGGGAAATCCTCAACATATTGATTACCATGAGTTAAGCTTTTTTTTCAATGAAACAATCACATTTTATTAAAGTAAAATAAATATATATTTCACAACGAAACTGTTACGGAATTCATATAATAAAGCGCAATGTGAGATCAATTCAAACATATTTTCAAAATTAATTAAAGATCAGATATTTCTTATTTTATTGGAAAATGTCGACGCTACGGAGAACAACATCGTTCACATTAATAGTGAGTATAGCATTAAATGAAATGTTTGTTCTTTGTCCTGTCGCTTCAAAAACTTTAAATTCTTTCTTTAAGGCGTTCGGATACACGCCCAAAATCTATTTTTCCTGGATTTTAATTTTTCATATGCAGCTTGACAGGAAAAATCCGAAAAAGTGGATTTTGAACCTACATCCGAAAGCAGCTTAAAATATTTTGTCATCCAATTTCAATATTTGACATACCTGATTAAAAGTTTTTATACACGCTTTTTTAATTTTATTGTGGAAATGATGAAAAAATATGAGAAGAAATATGTAAAATTTTCTACTGAATTCCCGCGGGATTCCCGTACGAATTTCCCGGGATACGGGAATTGAAAAATGTGCGAATACCCTTCACACCTAAAAGGTGTTATCAGATCGGCTTAGAATCACTTTCTGAGTCGATTTATCAATGTACGTCGGTCTATCTTTCTGTCCGTCCATCTATTCTTGTAATCAAAGTACAGTTTGCTTTCTTGTCCGAACTTAACAAACATGTAATTTTTGAAGACCGGACGAACGCTATTTAATTTGAAATAAATCGGTTCAGATTTTGATATAGCTCCTAGGCAAATTTTGGTCTCGATTTGACTTTTTCCGATTTAACCGATTTTCTTTAAATTTTTTCAGCACCTTATATTTCATCTAGAAACACCCAAGGAAAAAGTGGTTCAGATCTGTTCAGCTTTAGATAAAGGTCCCATAAAAATGTCTCTACCGATTTTCCGCTCTAGAAACAATATATTTTAACCGATGTTCTTGCAAATTTGGCAAAACACATCATATTTCTTCATATTGTAGAAACATCTATGGTAAAAGTGGGCCACATCGTTTCAGGTTTTAATATAACCCTCATACAAATGTCTTTCCCGCTTTAAATTTTTTCTCTTAGACACAGACCTTTACAGATTTTGATATAAATTCATCACATTTCGCCAAGAAAATTATACCACAAAAAGTTACGATTTTTTTTAAATTACTATGCCAATTTTTTTCCTGTCCACCCTAGTGCGTGGAATTTCATATTTTATGAAAATACACAGAAATTAAATAGCCGCCATAATCCAATAAAATAATGCCAAAAACTGAAAGAAAGCACAAAGGAGATGAATAACACAAATTGGAAATGAAAACAAAGTTTGGAGATTATTTTATAATGACATAGTCCAGAAGGGAAAATCTTAAAGTTCAAAGCAAATTACCTTTAGTCTGCGTATCCGGTTTGGTCCGAAATATTTTTGTATTTATTTAATTTTTTATACACTCCACGAGAGTATTATGTCTTTGTGCATTTGTTTGTAAGACCCAAAAGGAAGGGAGATAGACCCATTGTTAATTATACCGATTGGCTTATAATAACTTTCTGAATCGATTTAGCAATGTGAAAGTTAGTGTTTGGATATAGCACCGATATAAATATTTCCGATTTGTCAAATTGGACCAGGTAATATTAGCCTATGATTAGGAATCATACAAAAATTCTTCCCGTTTTCACTTTTTTACCGAGTTGAATTGTATTCGGATAGAAAGTGGAGTGTATCATATAGTCGGCCCCGCCCAACTTTTGTCTTTCCTTACTTGTTCATTTTGAGGTTATTTCATTGGGGAATATTTTATGGCGCCACCACCAACGCATGATACCTTCACTCGGAATTTTGCCAGCAATAATTTCTTGTGTAAATAAAATAAACCCCAAATAATATAAAGTAATCCCCAAAAAACCAAAACACACAAACGATTTTTGGGACTTATTTCATTTATGAATTGTTTCATTGGGAAATAATTTCCAATTAAAAATGAAATAACTCTCGAACAATTGAAATTATCTGCAATCAGGGTTGTCAGATATGGCGATTTCTCACCAAACGTGGCGAATTTTAAATATATTTGGCGATTTTATTTTTGATTTGGCGACATGGTGATTTATAGAATAGTTGGCGATTTTCTTGGCTAAATTTAGAAATTTTTTATTATATTGGCGTTACTTTTTAGATAAATATATTTCAGTATGCATAGATATGCGTTCAATATAGGCTTATTCCCATCGATTATAAACAAACTATGAACATTTTAGAATTGAGAAATAATACTAATTAAAAACTGTAATAAATGTAGACGACCGAAAACGCTATTTTTGAAGGAAAGTATGCATTGACTTTTCTACTAAAACAGATTTCTCAAAATGCATCTACATGCTTTTATTGTGACTTGTATCTTTTTCGTTCCATTTAAAATACCTGAAATAATATTTAGGAGACATGCATCTACACGCTTTTATTGTGACTTGTATCTTTTTCGTTTCATTTAAAATACCTGCAATAATATTTAGGAGACATTGGTCCATGGAAACGGGAGAAGTAGATCAACTCAATATTGGGAACTGATTCATAAAGGAGAAAAAGTATATTTTTAATGTTAATTGTTTTTAACCAATAATCCCTTCGTTGAAAGTGTATTCTGCATCATGAATTGCCCTAACTAGTTCACGGTATAAACATTTTTTTAACTTTTATTAAGAATAATAAATACCAAGAAAATGTGTTTTAATTCTTTATCATGAAATGTTGAAAATATTCAATTCAAATACTATTATATCTGAATTCCACTCATTTTTTACAAGAACTAAATATAAAACGGAATTTGTCGATTTTTTAACAAAAAAAAACTGAAGTGATTTGTGACATTTGATTTGGCAAAAGAGGTACAAAATAATCTGACAACCCTGTCTCCAATTTACTTTATCCCGATTTTATAGGATTATTTCATTTTCTCGTTTCGGGGTTATTTTGGAGCGCAACGTCTACGTCTTTTTATTTAAATTCATTTTTCTATGTCACAAGAGATTTAATTTTGGTTATACACTAGTCAGCAGGATTTTCAATTTTCGTGGAAATTTAAATTTAATTTTAAAATACAATTTTAAGATTTTTTACCAAGAAAAATCGGAGGCATGTGTACTTTTATCCGGTTTGACATATCTCCGAATCTAAACTAAGATTCCAGTTTTTAGCTGTAACAAATGTTATATAAAGGGTGATTTTTTAAGTATTTTCTTTTTGGCAACACTGGTTTAAACAGCTGACGCACGTTTCGTGTTTTATTTCACTGTCAAACATCTTCAGTTTGGTCTATAATTTAACCATGAATCGTCTTCCAAACGAACAACGATTGCAAATTATTGAATTTTATTATCAAAATGCGGGCGAAGAACGAATTTATTCTGTAATGTGTAGTGCGGCCGGTTGTCCAATCGACAACAAATGGGTGAGCGTTCCTGGAGAGTCGCGTATCTCTACCGAACGTTCTCACGGGCGGTATGAGATCATGAATTTCCGAAGAACAAACACCATGAAAGTATCGATAGAACAATGACACACAACCAACATTACGACGGTGTTCAAGGGAGACAATAGAATTGGATATCCTACCATCACCTATCAACACCATCGCCCTCCTCTGGACACGGTCAAGTAGCTCCAGTGATGAAGCTGGAGCACCCGACCATATATGGGAGTTGTATTCCATCTTTGGTCTGATGTAGGTAGTGTAGATATTGAGAAGATCAGAGGGTGTGAAATATTTTTTACATCTTTTTAAAAAGCCTAAACATTTGAAGGCATCTTTCGACACATCAAATACATGTTTTGTCCAACGAACATCACGTTGTATTTTCATGCCGAGAACATCTAGAGCATCTGATTGCTCAATATCTACACCGTTCATTAAAATCGACGACACCGTTGGATCAGTGAATCGCATTAAAATCTACTCTATTCACTCGACCCCATTCAGAAATGGCCAACAAATCCTGGCTAAGTGACTCATCCATCAATCGCCTTTTATCCTCAATTTCTTGACGACTTGGTCTATGATCGAATGAGTATGAATGACAGAGGTTGCTGTCATCCGCGAGTGAGTATATTGGATTCGAAGTCCGATCCAAGAGGTCGTCGATGAAAATAAGAAAAAGGGAGGGGGAAAGGACAGAGCCCTGTGGTACTCCTGCGGTTAACCTATGCTCGTCGGATGAGAACCCATCTACAACAACACGTATAGTGCGATCTCTGAGGAAGCTCGATATAAATCGAGAGAAGTCACTACCAACACCAAAAGCGATAAGTTTTGATAAGTTTTTAGTTTAATCGACCCACTGAAGCGGCTATTCGGGCTATTGTGACTAAATTTCGCACCAAATTTACATTGTTGGACATTAAACCACCAACACGCTTACGTAGAGTGCGAACTGAAGAAAATATCGCAGCTGTATCGGCCAGTGTTAATGATGACCATCAATTATCGATTCGTCGCCGTTCGCAGCAATTGGGTCTCTGTTACTCAAAAACGTGGAAATGCCAAAATTGGACTAAGCGGATTGACCATTTGAGGCGCAGTCAAGGTCAACATTTGCATGAAATAATCTTCAAACATTAAATTATATGGACCGTACTATCGATTCAAATAAAGATTCCATGCATTTTTCTGAATTTTATGTGTTTTTTTTAACTTTCCTATAGCTTTTAAAAAATCACCCTTTACCTCAGATAAAATATGTAATTTTAATTACTAATTCTTACCTATTTACTTACTATGAATTGCATTACAAAGTAAATTTATATTCTAATTTTAGGTCCACTTTTTTCCACTTTTTAATCGTTTACTTTCTTTAATTTTTTGTCGTCTTAAACCGACTGCGCTCAATAATATTTACAGAACGCGTTGACATTTTTATTTATGATTTTTAAGTAGCATGGGAAATTAAATTAAGTAGCATGAAAATCTGAAGCTAAAACCATTCTTTATGTACTCACCTCTCATCGAAAATCCACAAGTCCTCTTTCAATTCAAACCAGTAACCTCATCATAACGTGATAATTGGAATTGGGTATATCAAATTCCACATTATTCTATTCGTATATGTTTTGGGAACCTTGTGATCTTTCCTTAACCCTCAACGAACCAAGATGAGTCTTTGGTGACAATATCCAGTAAAATATGGAAAAATATTGATCTTATGGATTTTATTATCTTTTATTATCACTATTGTTTATGACAATATGAAATTAATAGAATGTAATGCGTGGGTTTCTTCGACTCCATGCTCACTTCTGTGTAACCTTTTTTTGTGGCCATTTGAGGTTTAAAATGCATTTGCCTTTATTTAACTGTAAAAACGTTTGGCATCGTTTCATGCCGTCTTGCAATTTCTCTGCATTTATATCATTGTCTCTCTACTCGCCAAATACCGAATATTTACAGCCTGTCCGGTTCATAGTTCATTTCTATACATTTTTTAATATTCTCATATTGACAGCATACGCAAGCTTCCAGTGAGAAAAGTACTTGCAATGACTTTAGGCTGGTTGCATCTTGGAAGGGGGTACCTTCTGCATTGGCTGAAGAAGACACAGCGAACGTAGCTCGATGGTTTATCGCGTATTGCGTGGCTCAGTGCGTCGTTGTCTTTGGGTCGGTCTCATGTTACCCGAACTATACGTTTTATTTCATGGCTTCGCATTTATTTGGCCAAGTGTTGAAGATGGCTACAATATTCGGTTAATTCACACAACCATGTGGTGTTTGGCACAGATAGTTGGACGACGTTCACGTTTAAAGAAATTGAGTGGTTTTTTATGAGTTGCAAAAAAATCATAAATTTATGAAAAGTTGGAAGATTATAAGCAAGTGATAGACCAAGGATTCTGTACCTACTGTAATAACCGTACACTACACTAAATAAACGGCTAAGAAAGATTCTGTCGGTTAAACCGACTTACCCTCATTGGACACGGGAGACAGCAAATGCTCATAACATCTATCTAAATTTTCGCATTGCTTTTTATTTCGACACTGCTCTAGCGTAGCTCTAACTTATCGGGAGCATACTGCAATCATATTACGTAAATCGATAAATTAGATCTTAGTATTATTTCATAGAGAGAACTTTGCGAATGAGTAACATCAATAAGAATAACTCATACGCCAACTATGTTGATAGAGGAAAATTGCATAGCACTTCCATACAATTTGAAACAGAATCCGTTTTATAATATTTGATAACTAAAGGGTGATTTTTTAAGAGCTTGATAACTTTTTTTAAAAAAAAACGCATAAAATTTGCAAAATCTCATCGGTTCTTTATTTGAAACGTTAGATTGGTCCATGACATTTACTTTTTGAAGATAATTTCATTTAAATGTTGACCGCGGCTGCGTCTTAGGTGGTCCATCCGCTTAGTCCAATTTTGGCATTTCCACGTTTTTGAGTAACAGAGACCCAATTGGTGCGAACGGCGACGAATCGAAAATTGGTGGTCATCATTAACACTGGCCGATACAGCTGCGATATTTTCTTCAGTTCGCACTCTACGTAAGCGTGTTGGTGGTTTAATGTCCAACAATGTAAATTTGGTGCGAAATTTAGTCACAATAGCCCGAATAGCCGCTTCAGTGGGTCGATTAAACTGACCATAAAATGGAAGCGCGCAATGAACTTTCTTAACAGAGCACGCATTTTGATAATAAAATTCAATAATTTGCAAGCGTTGTTCGTTTGTAAGACGATTCATGATGAAATGTCAAAGCATACTGAGCATCTTTCTCTTTGACACCATGTCTGAAATCCCACGTGATCTGTCAAATACTAATGCATGAAAATCCTAACCTCAAAAAAATCACTCTTTATCTATTCCTTTGATAATAATTGATAAAATTTAAGTATATATTATATCCGCGTTCTTGGAGTCATAACTTTAAATTAGAAATATCTCAAATTTGGTTTACCAAAAGCGTAAGCTGGGAAGCTTCTTAATTTTTGTAATATAGCAATAGCTTATACTAGAAAAAAGTATTAAGCACCAAAAATTATGAAATTATGCACAAACAAAAAATGTAAAATCATCGTAATGAAAAATTGCCTCACACAGAGTAAATGATTTTTATGTTGCTTCTGTCTAAATCCGGCGTGGTTAAATATATTTTACTCTAAGGTATGTTATATATATCAAATAGAAACCTTTTACTATTTAAGAAAATCACAAAATCACGTTCGTAGATATATACATATGTTAGGTGTTTCTAGTCGGATTGTAAGATGTTGTGTCAAATTTAAAGAAAATCGGGTACAATATGTGGTTTCTAGAGCGGAAAATGTCAAATCGGGAGCGACATTTGTATGGGGGCTATATCTAAATCTGAACCGATCTTACCCAATTTCAGCATAGGCGTTTCTAGTTAGATTATAAGATGTTGTGCCTAATTTAAAGAATATCGTATTCAATATGTGTTTTCTAGAGCGGAAAGTGTCAAATCGGGAGCGACATTTGTATGGGGGCTTTATCTAAATCTGAACCGATCTTACCCAATTTCTGCATAGGTGTTTCTAGTCGGATTGTAAGATGTTGTGCCAAATTTAAAGAAAATCGGGTACAATATGTGGTTTCTAGAGCGGAAAATGTCAAATCGGAAGCGACATTTGTATGGGGGCTATATCTATATCTGAACCGATTTGCTTCAAATTAAATAGCGTTCGTCCTTGGTCAACAAAACTTACTTGTGCTAATTTTTGTAAGGATCGGACTATAATTGCGACCTGTATTTGATTACAACAATAGATGGACAGACAGACGGGCATTGCTAAATCGACTCAGAAAGTGATTCTAAGCCGATCTGTATAATAAACGATGGGTCTAACTTGTTTCCTTTTGGGTGTTACAAACAAATGCACAAAGACATATACTCTCGTGGAGTGTATAAAAATTAGTACTTTTTTTAGTGATTTCTTTATAGGAGAAATTACCCATATTTTGTGATTTTACATTTATTTTTGGGAGTGATTTCATTTTTGAATTTTTTTATTTTTTTTTACCTTTTTTTGTTTTGGGCCATTTTCATTAATATTTTGGGCGATTTTTCATGTCGACTTCTCTATTTCTTCTCCATATAGGTTAATGACAATGTAGCAATGCGTCTCCGAGTGAAGTAGCAGAAACATTCGTGGAGGACTGCCTACTTTAGCCTAATCATTTAACCGAATCTAACGTACCCTTATATTTTTATTTAAACTGTCACCGTATCCTCCACATATCAAGTAGAAAAACAGATTCAAATCAAATATTAATGCTTTCGATATCTATGAAGCACTTATATGATTTCCCTTTCCTTTTAAGGATTTTCAACAGCTGTGTTTAAAATTCCAAAAATACCTTGCCTTTGGTGTTACCAACGCCATCACGAACATAACATTCCAACTGAAAACAAAATTCTTATTAAAAAATAAATTGTGGGAAATATTGTTATCCAATTATCGGAGGGAAAACTTTAGCTCATAATAAAGTTACCAGAAATGAATATTTGTTGTACAAAAAAATCCTCCTACCTCCTCCGCCAGCTTCAGACAGAACACAACACCTGGTATACCTGTTTGCCTCTTAACTCTTTGCTTCTTAAACCATCGCCCCCGCCCCATAACCGAGTGGTGTAACATCATTGGGCAGGGGACAGAGACAAATATCTGGAGATGTCTTTGTGGTCACCAGTATCAAGTGATAGACAAATTGTCATTAGCTTGTCTCATGTCCGAGATAAAGTTCTTCTTCGGGCTTTTAGGCGAGTATATATATCTCACTCCGACTCCGAATCTCTTGCGATGTGTGTAACAATTATGTCCGATTTATATCAATTATTTTGGCTCGCACACACATACTAACGTTCTCAAGCAGTTGATTGTACCCGTACCCGTAGTTGTTGTTGTTGGCCATGTACTGAGTTGAGCTGATGCTGATGTGTTGCTCAAATAGTGGCTGCACTGCACAGACTTTGGGCTTAGCTCGCTGTCTTAGATGACGGGGGCTCATTGGACGGGGCATTTCCGTTAGCATGTGGCAAAATTTGTCGGTGTGTGTGTGTGTGCGTTTGCTTCTTTGGCTTTGTGGCGCATTATCTTGTGCATTTTAAAGCAGTCGGTTTACAAAACGTTGGCTTTAGTTTGTATTGCTGCAAACTTGACCATAAAAGCCACTTTTAATTAAGCTGTGTGAAAATGGGGTGGTTGTTGCTTGTGGCCGTATCTTTTTAGCCAAACCAAAGTGAAGCAAATCAAAAAGGTGTGATCTGGTTAATGGAATTGGTAAGCAACGGCATTGATGCTAAGCTAATGGCTAATGGCCGAGTGGTACATCTGTCTGTGATCTGCAATTGGAGATGGCTGTTGTTGGCTGTAATGACTCTTGGTTTTTGGCCAAGAGCTGAATAGTTTACATAACACACTGTCAGCACCAGCTATGCTTAGCGATACGAGTCCGTTGACACAGAGGAATTTCGTTTCTCCTTTTGCAAAATCTAATTAATAATATTTTATTTGTTCATTTCTCAAAGTGAAGCCATGTTTTCTGCTCTTCAGGCTGTTCTTCTTTGGAACGAATGCCACAGTCCCTTGTTGAATTTTGCCGGTTTGTGTTGCTTTGCTTTTCTTTTTGAATGCATGTCCGTCATCTTATCCGTTCCGTTCCATTGGCTGGTGATGGTAGTGCCACCCGGTTTAGCGTTTTTCTTTTCATTGGATTCCACATGGAGAAGTAGGAAAAGTAGGAGAAGAGGAGGAGGTGAAGTTGGTTTAAAACATTCATCTGTCCTCAACATGTTCTTATATTGCGATTAGACTCTTTAACATACCTACCCAACAACTTAACTATTGCAAGGTGGACACTGTCCAAGGCACAGTGGTGTTCAAAGGGAGGATGAAGGCAGACACTTCTTGTTAAGATTAGAATCATTTCCTCTTAGAAAAATCCATTATTGCAAAGTAGTGTTTTTGCCCAAAAATATATAATTTGTTAATAAAAAATCGAAAAATAAATAAAAGTGAAAAATAATTAAATAAAATAAATAAAAAATATAAAATTAATATTTCTATGCAAAAACGAAAATATGATTGAATAACCACTATATTAGACACATTTAGAATACATGTTTTTTAATTTTTAGTAAAATTATGCATTTTTGAAAAGGGTTTTCACATTTTGTTTCCGAGATCTACAAATTATTTTTTAAAGCACTGATTCATAAAATCAACACAGACAAGTAAGGAAAGGCTGAAATCGGGCGGGCCGACTATATAATACACTCCACTTTCTATAGGAATACAATTCAATTCAGTAAAAAAGTGAAAACGGGAAAAATGTTTGTATGTTTCCTAATCACAGGTTAATATGACCTGGTCCAATTTGTCAAATCGAGAATAATTTTGTTTCGGGGCTATATCCAAACATGGAATGAAGTGACTAACTTTCACAATAAGTTCTTCTAGTTGAAGTATGGCGTGTTATGCTCAATTTTAAGAAATTCTCTGTAAATACGCGGTTTCTGGGGGAACGAAATTTGTATGAGAGCTATATGTAAATCTGAACCGATGTGACCCATTTTCACCGTGGGTGTTTCTAGTTGAAATATAAGATATTTTGCAAGACTTGAAGAAGATCTGTTAAAATATATGGTTTCTAGAGCAGAAAAAGTTAAATCGGGGGCGAAATTTGAATGGGAGCTATATATAATATATCTGAACCGATCTGACTTATTTTCACCGCAGGTGTTCCTAGTTTTAATATAAGATGTTTTGCCAAATTTTGAAGAAAGTATGTTAAAATATGTGGATTCTAGAGCGGAAAAATTCAAATTGGGAACGAAATTTGTATGGGAGCTATATATAAATCTGAACCGATCTAAGACATTTTTACCACAGGTGTTTCCAGTTGAACTATAAAATGTTTTGCCAATTTTGAAGAATCTTTTGAAATATGTGGCATCTAGAGTGAAAAGAGTCAAATCGGTAGTGAAATTCGTATGAGGGCTATATCTAAATCTGAACCGATTTTCTTCAAATTAAATAACGTTCGTCCTTGTCCCGAAAAACATCTTTGTGCAAAGTTTCGTTTAGTTCTACAATTGCGACCTGTATCGTGATTACAACAATAGATGGACAGACGGACATTGCTAAATCGACTCAGAAAGTGATTCGAAGCCGATCGGTATAATTAACAATGGATCTATCACCCTTCCTTTTGGGTGTTACAAACAAATGCACAAAGACATAATACTCTCGTGGAGTGTATACAAATTTAATGTTATTTGTTTTCTTTTTTTAATTTTAGTTTACTCTCATTTTGACAATATAAATCCGATCACATCCTCCTGAATGTTCAATTAAAGGTACTTATGATGGCTACAGATGCTGCGGATTTCACTTTCACATAGACACAGTAAAAATCTACAAAAAATGTTTGTAGTTTTTAACAGCTAACATTCTAACGAAGAAAACAATGTCTATTTGTAAACGGTAGTTTCCCTAATATGACGAAAATTGTAAAACCAATTACTAAAATCGTAGCTTGATTTGTTTAAAAAATAGTTAAACAATTAATATTTACTTGTCATAAAGAACAAAAATTGTGAAAATATAAAATCAAAAAAAAAAATCATCTTCAAGGTCACAATAGCAAAAAACGACTTTTTACCTTTTTCAGGTCCATAGGTAGCAAAAAATTCAAGGAAACAAACAACTACAAAAATGTACCTAAGATCTCAATAAACAAATTTCAAGAACATATGATCTTCTTAGGAATGATTCTGAACACCGTTGAGGTAGGCAAAATATATCTTGCAGGGCTGTTTCTGTTAATGGCCAGTCAGTCGACTACAGTGCGTATGAGTGATATTATTCTTAATCAATAGTACGTATACGCAACCTACACACACTACAGCCTATAAGATTTGTTCGACAACATTTGCGATTTTGACCGTGAAGATTTTTTTGATTTATATGTCCACAATTTTTGTTCTTAATGACAAGAGCTACAGCTTAGCCTCAGAGAGTAAATCAAAATTCCAAATGGTTTGCAAGATATGCGCCTGAGAAAATGATCACTTTCTTGCAAAAATTACACGCCTTTTTTATTGGTCTTTCAGCATTTATTCAAAAGCGAAGTTCTAAATCAATAGCGACAAATGTGGTTTGTACTTTATACGTATTTACAACCAAGATACACGTAAAACAGCAAATTGTATTTGTATACACTCCACGAGAGTATTATGTCTTTGTGCATTTGTTTGTAACACCCAAAAGGAAGGAGATAGACCCATTGTTAATTATACCGATCGGCTTAGAATCATTTTTTGAGTCGAATTAGCAATGTCCGTCTGTCCATCTATTGTTGTAATTACGATACAGGTCGCAATTGTAGCCAGAACCGTTATGCAAAATTTAGTTTGCACAACGAAGTTTGATTTTGAATTTGAATTTTTCCGCTCTAGAATCTACATATTTTAATAGATTTTCTTCAAAATTAGCAAAACACCTTATATTTCAACTTGAAACACTTGTGGTATAAATGTGTTAAATCGGTTCAGATTTATATATACCTCCCATACAAATTTCGCTCCCAATTTGAATTTTCCGCTCTAGAATCCACATATTTTAACAGATTTTCTTCAAAATTGGCAAAACACCTTATATTTCAAATGGAAACACCTGTGGTAAAAATGTGTTGGATCGGTTCAGATTTATATATACCTCCCATACAAATTTCGCTCCCAATTTGAATTTTCCGCTCTAGAATCCACATATTTTAACAGATTTTCTTCAAAATTTGCAAAACATCTTATATTTAAACTAAGAACACCTATGGTGAAAATGGTTCACATCGGTTCAGATTTACATATAGCTCTCATACAAATTTCGTTCCCCCAGAAACCGCGTATTTTCAGTGAATTTCTTAGAATTGAGCATAACACGTAATACCTCAAGTAGAAGAACATATTGTGAAAGTTAGTCACATCATTCCATGCTTGGATATAGCCCCGATACAAATATTCTTCTCGATTTGACAAATTGGGTCAGGTCATTTTAGCCTGTGATTAGGAAATATACAAAAAATTTTCCCGTTTCACTTTTTTACTGAATTGAATTGTATTCCGGTAGAAAGTGGAGTGTATCATATAGTCTGCCCCGCCCGACTTCAACATTTCCTTACTTGTTTTATATTATAGATTCTTAAAATTGACTATTAAAATCTAATAAATCTGTATAGAGCGTACACAGATCGATCTTGTTACCGATATATGCGAAATCTCGAATATTCTATGTGAACTTAGGGGGGCTGCCAAAAAATACAACTGTTATATAAAGGTGAAAATTATCATCAGAATTAATTAATATTTACGAAGACTTCAAACCGTAATAACATGACGGAGAAGGACTAGTTTTGATACATAAATCAAATGAACAGCTATTTCCCAATGTTGTCTACCAAAATTCTAATTTCTTATCATTTCTACAGAAATTATTAATGATTCCTGTTCCGGTAAAGTATAGAATAATAAATAATAATAATAATAAAATAAAATATATAGTTTGGCTTTATTCTTCAGTTTATAAAATTTAATTAAGTGATTGAGTGGTTAAAGCATAACATGTGACGTCACAAGTAAATTAGGTTTACAACGTTGCATACGTATGTCACATACGTTATAGTTTACGACAGACTATCCCTGGCTCCAGCACTTGCTGGGACCACATTTATCCCGCTTTCTCTTAAACTTTTCTATATAAAACACTTTCATTGGTGTCTTTTATCACATTTGCTTTTCCACGAAAGGTGATTTTTTTTAAAGATTCCTTATGTTAGGGGAAAAGTAGACCCTTGAATTCATGATTCTAGAGGCAGTCATTTAATCAGGTGGGAGGTTCCATTTGTATCAATTTTTCATTTTAGTTTTCCCACCCTTTTTTTAAATTGCATACAAAACTTGTGGACTTGTCTAGCCCTTAAAGTAATGAAACTATTTTTCCTCTGATAACAGAAAATATAAAAAAATCATTGAAAATCATAAACATTATAGCAATAAAAGACAGTGGGTTGGAGTAGTCTTTGATTATAGATATTTTACATGACATACTTTTTCTCGCCATATTATGGTGATGTAGTGCTGATAATATTTTATTCATTTAATATTATTCATACACCACTGTCCACCAAGATAACATTCTAGTATCGTCAAATCGTAACCGAGGATTTAAATAAATCTTCTTCTTCTTCTTGTAAGACTAAGCCGCCTGTCACAATAATCTTCTTATTCGGCAACTATGTAGCCACAAATACGAACAGGACAAACATGGTTAGTATTCCTTCTCCAAAAAATATCAACAAACAAAGGCACAACAGACATGGGCAACCATAGCCAAGCCACGGTCATCTCTATCATTTCCATCTCCATCATCATCATGATCATGGTTGCCGCCGTCTTCGTCGTGAGGTAGACACAACAAATGGTTATAAATAATTTTTGCTTTGATGGCATACATGACTCGAGGCCGAAGGCAGATGAAGATCCACCACCACTGACCTTCATTTGGAAAGGAGAAGAAACCAAAAACAAAAAAGACTTGAAAATATATATAAACAACAAACGGACTGCAACATCTTCCTGCCTTAGGTCTGAATATGGAAGCATTGTTTTTGATTGTGCCTCACAACACGAAAATTCCTACGATAACAAAGCGGCATTCGGCACAAACGAACACTAAAGGAATATTATAAAAAATATTTGTAAACAATAAAAGCGATTAAATAAGGTTAGAGGATTAATTTAAAGCCAACGGCTACTGTACCAGGTTTAGCTGACATAAGGTCAAACGTACAATTTGTCTCTTGGTGTGATGATGTTCCATTTGACCCACAATTCGTGGCCCAAATCAATTCTTCCTTTCACCATTAATTCATGTCTGTAATGTTGGCAACATTACTTGCGTGCTTGCATAGCTCACTGGAAGCCCAGAGATTTTGTCCAGAGGAAAAAAAAAAGAAAACAATTTAACTGTTCTATGCGCAGCCACCACACTCATGTGTTTAGGCCTAAATGCTGAAATAGATACTTCGTTCATTGTACGCAAAATATGCCTTTAGACCATACAACAACAACAACGAGAACAAGTACAGTGTATGATTACAGCTTTAACTGCCAATTTCCCAACACCCAAAAGCCACAATTGATCAATTGTTGATTTGTTACAAACGATTTGGTCTAACGAAAAAAAAACTAACAAAAAAGTGGTCAGTCCGAGAGGACAGCATATGCGAATAAGGTGGTCACTATAACACTCTGCTGTTTCCGCTTTAAGACCGAAGTTTGTGTATATTTACATTAGGGTGTATCCTGGAACAAAAATGTAATGTAAAAAGTCGTTATCTACCTTAAATATTAGGGAATTTCTGAGGTATTTTCCCACCTTGTGTGGGGAAAATTTCTCCTTGAGAACACACTTTTCACAACTCTTTGCATGCACTCGCATCACACCCACTGCCCAGCAGATTAGATCACCTTATTGCGAAATATACAGCCTCGGCAAATAACATATGATTAAAGGCTACTTACGTGCGAATCCATATGATTTTCAATTGGTTTCCTTTGGTTTGATTTTGGTTTTGGTTGTAGAAATGTTCTACAATCCATTTGAATTGTATGTATGTTTACGCCGTTGGGCTGATGGCTATAAATGATGGGGGATTACACTCTTAAATGAACAATTGTATGTTGCACAAGAAATTTACAGTTTGCCGGCATCTTTGCTTTTTTTTTCGCGCAAAGTGGCTAATATGGTAAACTTGTTGGCCAACAAGATCTGAAGAAGGTGGTTCTTTGTGACAAAACCATAACGAATTGTGTTTTAAGTGACCACTCAAACGTATCATTAAGTAATTTTGTTTTAAAGAGACATAATAAATAGACAACAATAACGACATCTTCTCTCAAACAGTGAACAACATCGTGGAAGATTCGACATATTTTTAAAATTATCAGTCCCAAAAAATGGCAAAATTCTTAATAAAATTTAGAAACATTTTGTAAGCTTTTCGACAACCAACAAAATGATTTCTGTCTGAAGTTTTGACATTCATTGCTCGAAACTTCTAAAATCGTTGGTTCTATTTTTATTAAACCTTCCACTAGGGCATTTGTTTTTAACACCCAAAAGGAAGCGAGAAAGACCCGTTGTTTAGTATACAGATCGACTATCCGTCCGTCTGTGTGACCATATGTTCTTGTAATCAAAGTACAGGTCGCATTATTGACCGATCCTTACAAAAAATGGTGCAATTAAGTTTAAAGGAACGAATAATTAGTCCCCATACAAATGTCGCTCGCGATTTTTCTGTTCTAGAAACCACAAAAGTTAACCGATTTTGTTCAAATTTGGCACAGAGTTACAAGCCGAACCATAATTATCGGCGGCGGCGGCGGCGGCTTTCGGCTGATTTTCCGGCTCGTTCTGTCATTCGATTACCCCTATATATTTGACAATTTTGGGAAAACGGAAGGAACAATTTTCTTTTATTTTTTGGCAAGTAATTCAATATTCGTTAATATTAGCCAATGTTCCAATAATTTAATATTGTTATTAGGGTATCCAATTATGCGGACTTTTATGTTATTCAATTTATCGTTTATTTGAAAACAAAAAATTCCAATTAATCGAATAATGAAGTCGAGAGTTATTCGATTAAACGAACAATTGTCCACTTAAATAAAATATAATTAATAAGAGTTATATAGACAAGACACGCCAGTTTACGGGTAGTTCCACTATATATTGAACGTTTATTATGTATCTGATTTTATTTAAAAATTGTAATATCAAATTCGAAATTCATTAGAAGTTGACAAAAATCTTAATATCTTATCAAAATAAAGAACCTTCCCTTAAATGAGCATAATATCAGAAGTTATATGGATCATATGATTTATAACAGAACTGACTTTACTATCGCTGTGTTAACCTCAATTTTTCTATGATTTTACTATTCTTTAAATTTTAAATAATTCCGAAGCTATTGGCCAGTTTTTGCTATTTTTAAATGAAGTCGGATAAATCGTTACTTTAATATCTGTGGAGCATACAAATCAAAAACCGAAAAAATTGCGGTTTTATATTTGGTGTTTCATAGTTTTTTACCCAAATGGAGCAAACTGGCTATTCAAAATCAATTTATCATACAAAGCATACGACGATTTCATTAGCTTTTAAGGCAAAACTTCTAATATCGATTATTTGGGACAATTTATTCGAATTATTCGTTATTCGAAAATCATGATATTTTATTATTCGAACAAATATGTGACAAAAATGATTCGATTAATCGCGGTTGGACACCCTAATTGTTATCTCATACAATTATTTTTGGTAGTGTGAATCCATTCCCAAAATTTATAATATGGATGAATTTAATAAATATTTTTGCAATTACAGCTTTTCATGTGAGCCTTGAATATCATAATCCTTCCAAAGAATAATAATGCTCTACCTACTTTGACACACTAAAGATGCACAATAGAAGAGCTGTTGTTCATTGTTATTTGTAGGAACACATGGCCACAAATACTGGAATTGACTTATATAGATACGACTTTCAAATCAAAATACAATCATTCAATTTTCTATATCCGTCATCATATAGTGGGATACCAAATTCAAAGAAAGATCAATATGTTTCACATCAGTAGGTTGTCTAAGTCGACATTTATATTTTCTTTTGTGATTTTAAGTGGGTTGTCTATTTTGCTAGTAAGATTTGACTCCGTCAAATCTCGACGGCGTGGTTGAAGTCGATATGAGTCGATGAAATCGGCGGCATGGTTGAAGTCTATTTGAGCCGATGAAATCGGCGGCGGCGCGGCTCGTGCAGAAACATGCGGCGGCGGCTTGTCGGCTTAAAATCGGTCGGCTTGTATCTCTGATTTGGCACAATACCTCATATTTCAATTAGAAATATCTGTGGGGAAAATGGTTATAGATATGGCCCTTACAAATTTCGCTCCCGGTTTGAGATTTTAATTTGAATACGTTATGTTTCACCTGGAAACATACTTCACAATGTATGCGCGATTCTCATCGGTCCATGATATATGTCCTATATCAAAAATCCTCACTGAAGTGAATTGTAATGGCGTAGAAAGTGGAGGGTATCACATGGCCGGCTCCGTCCGACTTTAGCCTTTCCTTACTTTTTCATATCCACAAATTTTGCCGAACATTTCTGATGTTTTTTAGTTTCCTAAAAATGATATTTTAAAATTTTAGGGATAATTTTATTTTAAAATATTATTTTATCTATTTTGTAAATGTTTTTTCGAGCTGTGTATAAAAAATTAAAAATCATAAATTTTTAAAAATTTGTTAGCATCGAAAAAGATTGTCACAACGTCTGAATTTATCCATAAATGTTTTATATTTTTAGCTATTAAAAATAGAACACAACATTTTTCCTATTTTTTTTTTGTATTTTTAATGATTTTTTTTGTGCTAGTAAAAAACAGATTTTTCCGAAAAAAATAGGGTCCGCCAAATAACTTTTTTTTTTGAAAATGCTATAAAATAAATTTTTATTTGAAAGTACAATCCTTTCGATTAATAATGGAAAATAATTTCATTCAAATGGCTTCCTCGGCTGGCCATGCAGTAGCCTTCACGATCGGTCCATTTTTTTAACTTTTTTTTTGAAAATGCTGTAAAAAGAACTACTGAATATTTTCTCAAATTTCTTTTTTTATTTGAAAGTACAATCCTTCCGGTTAATAATGGAAAATAATTTCATTCAAATGGCTGCCTCGGCTGGCCATGCAGTAGCCTACAGGATAGGTCCAATTTTTAGGCACATTTTCGATTGTGTGCAGCAGTCTCCGAAATGTTCAATTGTTGAGAACGACGGTGAATTGATGTTGATGGCGCTTCACGCACACTTTCTGCCTCAGCAGCAATATTCTCGGTTAGCTCAGACATGAGCTAAGTGTTACCAAAATATTTTTATTGGAAGAGAACAGCATCATTTGTAGCGATCATAATTATTCTTAATTGAATATATAAACGTGTGTGATCGAACCTATACTTTCAAAATGAGAGTAGATACATTAAAGTTACCTGCGGTGAAAATTGGAATTTTAATAAATTAAGAAAGTATCCATATTTTTATACCCATAGAGGAATGTATACACCGAATTTCATTGTTCCAGGTGTAGCCGTTTGGCTGGTACCATTTTTATCCCTCCGTACCCATTTTATCCCTTGAAAGTACGTATTTGGAAAAAACCTTTTATTTTTCATTTCAAAGGAATGCATACTCCGAATTTCATGACTCTAGCTGCGGTCATTTGGTTGGTACTATTTTTATCCCCTTTTTCTATGTTGACACCAAAAAGTACGAATTTCGAAAAATCCGTTTATTTTCCGTGTCTACACAGGCAAAGAAATGTATACTCCGAATTTCATGACTCTAGCTAAGGTCAATTGATTGGTACTATTTTTATCCCCTTTTTTCATTTTAATCCCAAAAAGTACGAATCCGTGTATTTGACTTGTCTAGGCAATCACAGGAATGTATTTATACGCCGAATTTCATTATTCTAGGTACAGCCGTTTGGTTGGTACCATTTGTATCCCTCTATTCCCATTTTACCCCTTGAAAGTACGAATTTGGAAAAATACTTTTATATTATGTTTCTACTCAATTAGAGGAATGTACATACCGAATTTCGTGTTTCTAGCTGTTGTCGTTTAATATGTACCATGTTTATCCCTTTTTTGCCCCATTTCACCCCCTACAAATAAGAATCACTTTATGGTGCACGTTTTTGTTATATGGGGAATGCGCATACCCAATATCAAGTAATTTGTGTCAAATCTTTAATTTGATACTAATGCCGTTAACATAGGGTGGGAATAAGTATTCAAAATAATTTTTGAAAAAATTGTATCCTTTGGGACTTTGAAGTTCTGTGAGGTGTAGCAGGATGAGGAAATGAAAAACTAAAAAAGCCAAGTAACTCCATTTTGCCTATAGTTTCATATGTATTTCATCCGGTTCAAATTTAACGACTTTTTTAATTATCGTACGATGTTATGTACCTTCCTTCACATAAAATAATTATATTTTCAGCGTTGATTTCAGTTGATGGGGCACTGGCATGTAGGCCAACATTGCAAGATATTGAGCATCTACACAAATGACTTTTGTAAGAGGAGGACTAGTAGATCGCCAGACATATTTTCCGGCTATAGCAAGTAGTGACACTGGGTCCTGATTTCTTTTAAACATTCAGCTCGTCGGCTATAACTTCGGAATGATGAAGTGCTTCATGAGTAGTACAGTTGACAGGGACATAAAAGCCCGTGGTACCACTATGGAATTCTTTTAGAGGACATATGTTTAATAACATTTTCGCGTCGCAGTTACATTCTACATTATGCTCTTTTCCATTTGTCTAGTTTTTCCTGCTTTAGGACAAAAATGGCTTTTAGAAAGTATTGATTCCAGCTACTAGTGGCCTGAAATTGAAAGAAATTGCAATTTATTTTTATACAAAAACATACAAAAAGCTTTCCATAATGTGTACAATTTCATGGGAATCCATGAAATTACAGAGGCTACACAACAAATATTTTATGTGAATCCTCAAAAAAATAAACAATATTTACAACTAAACAATTAGTCTTCGCAGGTATGTCAGTTTTTCCTCAATAAACTATTAATCTATTCAATATAACATTACTACTGCTACTGCTCCATTGCAACCACAACTCAAGAAATTGATTATTGTTTGGACATGCGAGCATACATATATATTCTATCTACAATATTTATTACCTCGACCGGGCCACATCATCAATCAGAGGTGGAGGGGGGAGGGCCATATAAGAAAAAGTGTTGCTGCCTCCATCCGATGCCAGAAATCCCTCACACAAAGCGAAGCTACTGTATTGAATGAGCCAAGACCACCGAACACCTACAGTTAGATGGCCAGTAAGTGCATACGAAGCCGCCGACTCACACAGGTGTTAAAAGGCTCATTGCTCACTTGAAGTCCGCCTCACTGGACCACCACATGAGTGGGTGTTGTGTTGGTTTTCAGTCAGGGTAAGTGTTCTCAGGACAACTGATTTGAATGGAGCCAATAAATAACGGCGTTGATTGTTTTGCCACAGAGTGGAGAGACACACTGAAAAAACAAAAGACTTAAGCCACAAACTTGATTTCTATGCCAAACACTTCAACTCATGTTACCCAGAGCAGACAACTAACAGTGAGTACACAACAGGGAAAGAAGCAGAAGACGAGAAGAAGATGAAGATGCTACCTCAGCTTAACAAAAGCGTTTAGCTTAGGCGCTCACTTGTTCTGCGCATTCCATGGACTAGCTGCGTGCGCTGTGCTGTGTGTGCTCTTTTATGACATTCATTAAATTGAATGTTTATGTGTTAAATCCTTATTAAAACATCCATTCCAGCGGACGGGGACATTTACAGCGCTCAAGTGTTGCGTTCGGCGTAATTGCCACGGCAACGTTCAGCGGACAATTAAACCATTTTAAGTTCTTGTGCCATGTTTGCACTAGTTCTAGCTGCTGCCTTCGTTGTTTTGCTGTCTTATGCCATTGTCGTTCCAAGCCAAGTCAAGTGTCTGGAATCATGTTTAACAAGTTCGGCTTTTGTCTCTAAACGTGACTTCGGAATTTAACGGCAATCGTTTATCTCGTATATGGCAGTAAATAAATATTTGCAGACCCAAAGAGAGAGCCGAGAAAGGCAGAAAGTACTCAAGCCAACTGAGAACAATGAATAATTGTGTGTTGAAGTTGGAATCCTGGGGGAAATGTTATTGGCAGCTCAAATAAGTCCAGTTTCGATTTAAATAAAATGCTGGATTAACCGTTCAACACCACCACAACCACCACCACCACCATATAAACAATAGCTGCTGAATTGCAGTTCAACACAATCAATATAAACGTTATTTAATAGTCGCTTCTTAGTCACGTGTATTGCATAACTCTCGCGCAGCAGCAGTTATGTGCGTATCGATGGGCAACAAATTGTTTCGTAACAGCAAATAAGGAGTTGGAAGCAGATAACAGCGCTACTGCTCTAAAAGGAAATAATTCTTAAGAAATTTCTTTACGATAAGTGAGATTTAGCGGAAAGTTGGAACTCGATTATAATTGTGCAAGTGGAACTGTATTGGCAATGGAGTATTGTGTCAAATCTAACGAAATATTAGGGAAAGGATCGGCTCAGACTTACTTTTAGATTCAATTTAGCCATGTTCGTCGGTTAAATTTTTCTTGTAAAACAGTGTACCAGAATCAAATTCCATAGGTCAAAATTCAATAACTTCTGATCTAGTAAACCTCTTTAATTAACATTGAAAGTCATTATTAACATTGGAAATTGTGTAATCGGTTGTATTTTAGAAATAATCCCTATGTTTTTCGATTTAAAAGAAAAACAAATAAAAACGGCGTTAAGTTCGGCCGGGCCGAACTTTATATACCCTCCACCATGGATTGCATTCCACAGAGGTTGTCGGTTTTCGTAGAAGTGCAGTAATATTACAGGAAAATATAAATTTTTTAATATAGCCAAACCAAAACAAATACAAATATTGAAAAAAAAAAAAATAAGTTTATAAATAAATATAATATAGGGTCCGCCATCTAACGTTTTTTTTCAACTTTCAACCGTTGGACTATTATTTGTGGGGTGCCCGAGGCAGCCATTTGAATGAAATTATTTTCCATTATTAACCGGAAAGATTGCACTTTCAAATAAAAAAAGAAATTTGAGAAAATATTCAGTAGTTTTTTTATAGCATTTAAAAAAATTATTTTGCGGACCCTATATTTTAATTACCGTCATTCAAAAAATAATACGCCAATTCAAAAAATAAATATTCTTATAAAGAGTGATTTTTTGAGGTTAGGATTTTCATGCATTAGTATTTGACAGATCACGTGGGATTTCAGACATGGTGTCAAAGAGAAAGATGCTCAGTATGCTTTGACATTTCATCATGAATAGACTTACTAACGAGCAACGCTTGCAAATCATTGAATTTTATTATCAAAATGCGTGCTCTATTAAGAAAGTTCAGAAAGAAAGAAATTGTGTTCAGCGACGAAGCTCATTTTTGGCTCAATGGGTACGTAAATAGGCAGAATTGTCGATTTTGGAGTGAATATCAGCCAGAAGCATTGCAAGAGCTACCAATGCATCCAGAAAAAGTCACAGTTTGGTGCGGTTTATGGGCTGGTGGCATCATTGGACCGCACTTCTTCAAAGATGATGCGAATCGTAACGTAACTGTGAATGGTGAGCGCTACCGTGAGATGATATCCAACTTTTTTTTGCCCAAAATGGAAGAACTGAACTTGGTTGACATGTGGTTTCAACAAGATGGCGCTACATGCCACACAGCTCGCGATTCTATGGCCATTTTGAGGGAAAACTTCGGAGAACAATTCATCTCAAGAAATGGACCGGTAAGTTGGCCACCAAGATCATGCGATTTGACGCCTTTAGACTATTTTTTGTGGGGCTACGTCAAGTCTAAAGTCTACAGAAATAAGCCAGCAACTATTCCAGCTTTGGAAGACAACATTTCCGAAGAAATTCGGGCTATTCCGGCCGAAATGCTCGAAAAAGTTGCCCAAAATTGGACTTTCCGAATGGACCACCTAAGACGCAGCCGCGGTCAACATTTAAATGAAATTATCTTCAAAAAGTAAATGTCATGGACCAATCTAACGTTTCAAATAAAGAACCGATGAGATTTTGCAAATTTTATGCGTTTTTTTTTTAAAAAAAAGTTATCAAGCTCTTAAAAAATCACCCTTTATTTATATTTTCAAAAAGCTTAAATACCATAAATATTCGTAGATAGTGGGTGCTACAGTTGGTTGTATTTCCATTCTATTTTAATTCCAAAAGTACAAATTTTGAAAATCCATTATCAGACGTAAAAGAAAAAAGTACGAATTTGAAAAAAAACTTTTTATTTTGCGTGTCTATGCAGTCAGAGGAATTTATACACCGAATTCCATGATTCCAGCTGTGCCCATTTGGTTGGTACTATTTTTACCCCCTTGACGTTTCTACGCAATAAGAATTTCATCATTCTAGCTGTAGTCGTTTAGTTGGTACTATTTTTATCCTCTGTACCATTGTATCCCTTGAAAGTACGAATTTCGAAAAATGTATTTTCCGTATCTACGCAGTCAGAGGAATATATACTCCGAATTGCACGACTCTAGCTGCGGACATTTGGTTGGTACTATTTGTATCACCTTTTTTCCATTTTAACCCCAAAAAGTACGAATTTCGAAAAATTCGTCTATTTTCCGTGTCTACGCAGTCAGAGGAATGTATGTTCCGAATTTCATGACTCTAGCTGCGGTCATTTGATTAGTACTATTTTATCCCCTTTTTCATTTTAACCCCAAAAAGTACGAATTTCGAAAAATCTGCATATTTTAAGTGTCTGCGCAATCAGATGAATGTATACACCGAATTTCATTATTCTAAGTGTAGCCGTTTTTTGGTACCATTTTTATCCCTCCGTACCAATTGTATCCCTTCAAAGTACGAATTTGGAAAAAAATCTTTATTTCTCATGTCTACGTATCCAAAGGAATGTATGCTCCGAATTTAATGACTCCAGCTGCTGTCATTCGGTTGGTACTATTTTTATCCCCTTTTTCTACTTTGACCCGAAAAAGTACGAATTTCGAAAAATCAGTTTATTTTTCGTGTCTACGCAGTCAGAGGAATGTATACTCCGAATTTCATAACTCTAACTGCGGTCATGTGATTGGTACTATTTTTATCCCCTTTTTTCATTTTAACCCCAAAAAGTACGAATTTCGAAAAATCAGTTTATTTTTCGTGTCTACGCAGTCAGAGGAATGTATACTCCGAATTTCATAACTCTAGCTGCGGTCATTTGATTGGTACTATTTGTATCCCCTTTTTTCATTTTAACCCCAAAAAGTACGAATTTTGAAAAATCCTTGTACTATTGAACCCGATATTCTTTAAATTTGACAAAACATCTTATAATCCAACTATAAACACCTATGCAGAAAGTGGGTAAGATCGGTTCAGATTTTGATATACCCTCCATACAAAACTCGCTCCCGATTTGACATTTTCCGCTCTAGAATCCACATACTGAACTCGCTATTCTTTAAATTTGGCACAACATCTTATAATCCAACTATAAACACCTATGCTGAAATTGGGTCAGATAGGTTCAGATTTACATATAGCTCCCATACAAATTTCGCTTCCGGATAGACTTTTTTCCGCCTCTGAAGCCACGAATTTTCACCTAATTTCTTCAAAGTGAGCATAACACGTTTTAGTTGAACTGGAAGATCATATTATGAAAGTTAGTCACTTTAAACCATGTTTGGATATACAAATTGGTCCCGGACATATTAGCCTATGAATAGGAAACATTCAAATTCCTAACCGTTTTCATTTTTTTACCGAATTGAATTGTATTCGGATAGAAAGTGGAGTGTATCACAGAGTCGGCCCCGCCCGACTTTAGTCTTTCCTTATTTGTTTTAATAATAATTTACAATCGTTTGTAGACTTTTGTGACATAGTGTTATATATAGCGAAAACGTCTTGGTAACCTTGCCATAAGAGCGTGGTTTGAAATAATAAAAATATTATATTTATTTATAAAATTATTTTTTCAATATTTGTATTTGTTTGTTTGTTTTGGCTATATTAAAAATTTGATATTTTTCTGTAATATTATTACAGTTCTACGAAAATTGCCTCTGTGGAATGCAATCCATGGTGGAGGGTATACAAACTTCGGCCCGGCCGAACTTATATCTGTTTTTACTTGTGTTTTATTCATTTTTATATATTTAAAATTTATAGATGAAAAAATCCAATTTTCGAATTTTCAATTTTTCGTTGCATATTTAAATAGTAATTTTGTTTGGACTTTAATCCATTAGGAAAGAGCAAAATCTTCTCCGATTTTTCTGATTCTTTTTTATTTTAATATTAAAAAAATACATTTTTTACTCATTAGTCAAATAATTACTTTTTGTTATTTTATCTTTACTTAGTCGATTTAAAGCTACTTTAAGCACTTCATATTAAAAATATTTCCAAATAGTCTTCTTCCTCGGAGAAATTTCTTAAAGCAGCTTATAAGAAATCCGTAACGCTGCATAAAAGCAGATAATATTTTTGAATTAAGTGCATCATAATCCATTTTAGTGTACTTTCCTTTTATTTCTGGCCAAAGTTATTATAGGGACGAAACACTGTGCGCTGTTGGAAGTGGATTCAAATTTTGCTCATCTTCAGCGATGACGTGCATTTTTGTCCAATTGATCTGTTTTCCATAATAAATTCATCAACAACGAGGAAATAAATTTTGTTTTATTTTAGTTTTTTCGTTTGTATTTTTTTTTGTCTGTAATCAATATTTGATTTGAACTTGGATATTGTCCTGGCTCAAGACCATTTTGCACCTACATTTAATAGAATGTGAATTTATTTACAAATGGCATGGTGACATTTATTACTTGGCTGTAGACTATCATGATTTCGACCATGTCAAAAGTCTTTTCAAGTGGCTTCTCAGCGACTTTTCAACATCAAACCCTGCTTCTATAAGAAGATGATTCTCACATACGAACGAGAAGCACAACTCAACTTTTGTTTTATTAAATTTTCATAGCTGAGCGTCCGACGATTTCTGGATTTGAATGTAAAGTATCTCTAGGTTTTCGCACATGTGACCTGATAGACGACTCTTCTTGCAGTTTATATTTGTACTTTTTTCTTGCTGCCACTCAAGGAAGTTTTTTTTTTAATTGGTTAAGCGCTAAGTTTAGATACCACTCTTAATACACATTTCGCCGCGCAAAACGATGAAATTCTGTATTTACTCAGTGATGAACCTATGCCCACTTCTTGTTCAATCATTACATGGTGTCGCAATTACATAGCCAGTTATAATGTACTATATACCACTTTTGCAGTTGCATAATATTTTCCTGGAATCAGTCATAATAGAAACATCTGGCTGCGTAATAATGGTTATGGACACAACTTGGTGAAATATGTTATTTTGCTAAAATGCTAACAAACTTGTTGCCACATAACAACTTTCGGGCAGGCGGGAAGGGAGGTGGGAACTACTGCCTAGGTATAAAGTCAAGTTTATTTAAATGGCCACACCGAACAAGAACGAGGTGTAATATATCATTAAAAAAAGCATAATGCTCGAGAGAAACTTTTATATATAGAAACGCCCGATCAAATTGATTGGGGCGATAAAACATAAACAGGTAACGGTGTCTGCACTCCACTGCACCACAGCACACCGCAACATTCACTCGTTATTTCTATGGAATTGTCCAACCGCATTCATATCATCCGTAAACGAAATAATTGACTCTAATGGTAAATTATGAGTGGCCATTAAAAAGAATTGAAAAACATTTGTCGTTTTTTTCATTTTGTGATTTAATGAAAGGCAGACGCTCAGCGGCAACGCAGAGCCTGTCGCCTGAATATTGAGAACAATAAAAAAACAGTTTACACTCTTAACAGTTAATAACCGTTGTCGTCATTGTTATAGTTATTGGTAGTTGGTGTCCGCGCACAATAAACTGCCAAAGCTCCAGTCACAAAGTGCAGCCGAACAGGCGGGCAAGCAGGCCGGCAGTCAGGCATGCGCAGCCAGTATTGGACGCGGCCAACAGTCAGCCATCCGTCCATCCATCCATCCATCCCGGCTGGTATCATAAACAATCTGGTCTGGTTGGAGAGTTATGTGTGTTCGAAGCGACCGAGAAGCCAAAGATTGATCTGTGATAATTGCCACAGACAACAGAAGCATCACTTTTTGCAACAACAACAGCCGCATGAACAACAACAAAAGCGGAATAGAAATGGAAATAATCAACAAGCAACTACAACATTATCTGACAACGACAATCGGACACATGCAACACAACGCTGACACACTCAAACACACAGCCACTCGACTCAATGTGTTGTTACGATTTTTGCGTTGCTTGTCGCTGCTTTGCCGCTTATTTGATGTTGCTCGTGCGGCTGTGGCCAGCCGCTGAAACAAAAGCGCTGCAACGGAATTTCTGCGCATAAATTAGAACAAATCTTTTGCAGCGAATGCATTTAAACAAACTGGTACATACTGTTAGAAAATCGAAGTTATCGCAACAACATCCACTGCTGTCACAGCAACGACAATTGTTAAGCTACGCAAAATTATACTTGCAACATGAACATGCCTGCAACAGTTCTGAACTGTAGTTGTTGCCGTTTGCTGGTTGTTGTCATGTCCTCCGTTGGCATGTGTTGTCCCTCTAAAGTGGTGCTAAAGTGTTGCATGTTCGGTTTGTTTTCAGAGGTTTACTTGATGTCGGTTCCCAAAGCTTTGAGCTTTGCTTGGCATTGCCTCGACGTTCAATCATTTTTAAAGAATTGTCGCAATAATCATCAATTGCTGGGTTATGGATTGCACAGAGTGGCCAAACGTCAGGAGGTCAAATTTCACAATGCAACACAAATAAAACAATTTTGTGACTGAACCAAAATTTGTAATGGATACATTTTTCTCTCTAATAATTTTATATTAAAATTTCATCTTCGTTTTTTCTTCCTGAAGCCGGTTGTAAAATAGATATTACCATGACATTTGTGAATAAATTTGCATTCTATGAAATATAGATGTCTTGAGTAAGGACAATATCCCAGTTCAAATCAAATTAAATTATCCCTCTGAAGTGATTTTAGTATTTATACTATAATTTTGAGATGATACGTTCGATTATTCCCTGTTATATATTAATAATCAATAGGCAGTTGTTTAGGAAAATTCGTCAATTCGAATTAAAAAAAAATAAAATATTTCTTTTGAAAAATAGTTTTGCCATGGCACAAAAAGCCGTACAAAATAGAACAAGTAAGTAAGCTTCAGTCGGATAAACCGACTTATATATACCCTCACTCTCAGAGAACATATTTACGGAAGTTATAAGGAATACAATGTTATGTAGGGCAGGATAAATTGTGTGGAAAGTGCTAGGAGGTTCGTGGCACATGTTCCCAGCTTCCACATTTTTAAAATAGTTGGATTCAGTGCGGGAGGTACAAGAAGGGATGTGGATAAAGCGTAAATATTTTTTAGGTTTAAAGAGATTATAAAAACATTTTTAAATATGAAATTGCAAATGATTTTGACGACCCGTATGGATGTTATATCAGTTTTATTGTAACTAAAGTTTATGCCACTTTGTCTGGGAGATACCAGAAAGGGTGTGGCAATATCGCTCATATTCCATGCGAATGTAACCACTATAAAAGCATTGCCAAATATCAAATTTCACAGTATTCCGATCATTTGTATAGAAGTTATAACAGCTTTATTTTTTTTTGGGGAATTTAATCTAAGTTTAATCTAATCATATGTAAAGTTTGAATTTATTCCTTAACTCCTTTCGAGAATTATCGTGTACACCATCCAGCCAGACAGAGGGACGGACATGACTCAAACAACTTAAAAGGCTGTGAAACGGATTTGGTACAAACATATTTGGGGTCTTAAGTCACTCCTTCAATGCGTTACTTTTTTTCTGTCCCAAATGATATATACTCTCCTACTCTCTAGAGTGAGGGTATCAAAATTGATGACAAAAAATTAAATTCTTGTCAAAATAAGGAACCTTCACATAATTGAGAATAATATCAAAACGTATTCATCGATTATCTTCGAAAATGGCTCATTTGATTCATAACAGATCTGACACGATGATCACGGTGCTAACACGAACATCGATTTTATGAATTTATTTTTCTTTAAATTATGGCTGAAAATTACAATAATTTCAATATCTCCGAAACTTTTCAATACAAAAATAATGCTAATAACATTGGGGAATAACTATTTATATGATTTTTATAGTGTACAGTGTGTTTTATAGTACAAAAATAGTAGATTTCATATATTTATTGTTCCTTAGTGTTATAACCAATTTGGGTGAACTGATCATTCAATAAAAATCTTTATAAAAACCTGACGCCGATTCCGGTATATTTTATGCTAAACTTAATATCGATCAATCCATAATTTGGGACAATTTATTCGAATTATTTCTTATTTGAAATTATTATTTTTTTCAAATGTTTGGAAATTTGTTTCCCGGGAATTCGCATATATTTCAAATATTGCTGTTGGATATGATATGATGATATACACACAAAATCCTCTCTTCCAGATTTTGGCTGCCAAAATCCATGCGGAAAAAGTCTAAATCCGGAAATTATATTTTGGAAGTGTGTCCGAAAGCCCGAAATAATTGAAATCTATCATTTGAAAAATTTTTAAGCAATGCTCTAGAAAAGGAAGTGACAGTATTGTATTAAAAAGTTAATATTGCCGCCAAAAAAGGATTTAAAGTTTTCGAAGCGACAGGATAAAGAACAGACAAATTAATCATCTTATTTTATGTTCTACTGACTATTAAGTCTACATCTGTTGAATGTGAACGATCCACTTTTTAAAATAAGAAATAGGTCATAAATCCATTGTCTGAGGCCATAAATGGCCTAAAATATACGCTTGTATATATATAAATATGTTTGAATTGATCTCATATTGCTCTTTTTTAAATTTATTCTGTAACAGGTTTGTTGTGAAATAAGTATGTATTTTTCTTTAATGTTTCATTGGAAAAAAGTATATTTAAATGTGGTAAAGAATATGTTGTTGATTTCCCGTGCTGTCACGGGATATTGAAATGTTGACTTTACGTTGCATTTAAATAGCTTGTCTTGCTCTCTATAATTATATTTCTGTTTTTAGATATTTTCAATAAATTAAAAAAAAATGTTGTTTTAGGTCTCGAATACACAATTTGGAGCGCTGATCTTCTATAAATTCTATTTCATATATGGTAAGATTTATTTTTTTTAATTTATGAAATTTGGTGACGTTTTTCAAAAAAGGTGTGTTTATTTAATCTTCTAAAATCCCTGAAATACTTGTAAGGTGTCCGCTTTGCACCCGGAAAGTCTCGGGTTCGAATCGTTGCTCAGGAAAAGCATTTTTTGTTTTATTAATACTTTTGTAAATAAAAATGTTTAATTTTGTATAATTGTAACAATTTAATTTTTTTTGCTTAAAAATACAAATTTATTGTTTTATTTATTTGTGAAAACTGCATTTATGTTTCTTTTCAAAAAAACTATTTTTTTTGTCCAATAAGTAAAAATAAATTTTGTGTGCGCATTGAGATGCCTCATAAAAACCACAATTTTTTATGTATGTTTTTTAATTTTTTGTAGTTAAGTTCCAATTTTCGTCCAAGGTATCTTTAATATTTAGGAAATAAAGGTGGCTACAAATAAGGAAATATGAGAAATAAATTGACTTTTTTTTTGAAAAAAATACTGTTTTATCTGGTACGAAAAAAAAGACATAAAAATAAAAAAGGAATAAATTATTTTGTATAATTTTTAATAGCTAATATTCTGTATATTTTTTATGCCGAAAAATATGAAAATTCTTACAAGTGCGCTGTAAAATTAAGAATGGGATTGTAGATATTTCACTGAACAAATGAAGGTGGTACACATGGCCACTTCTCTGTAACTACATTTTAATATTAAAACAAAAACTATTTTTTTAATTCAGTTGACATTTTTTTCGGGACAATTGTTCGTTTTTACCAAAAAAATAAAAATAAAAAAATAAAATTGAAATGTTTTTAATAATTAACAAGTAAGGAAAGGCTAAATTCGGTCGAGGCCGACTATATGATTCCCTACACTTTGTACTCCACTACATTGCAATTCAATGAAACGTGAACGACATTTGTATGGAAGCTATATATAAATCTGAACCGATCTCTTCCACTTTTATCATAGATTTTTCTAGTGTAATTTGCCGAATTTGAAGAAAATCGGTTAAGGTATGTGGTATCTATATCTAAATCTGAGCCGATTTGCTTCAAATTAAATAGCGTCCGTCTTCGACATGTAAAAATCGTTTGTGTCAAGTTTCGTTAGAATTGGACAATACTTGTGACCTGTATCGTGATTACAAGAATAGATGGACAGACAGACAGACAGACGGACATGGTTAAGTGGTGGTACACATGAGCATGGGGATACTCCTGAAAATGTTTAAAAAAATTGAAAATTTTTTTTTTTTAATACAAATTTTTTTTAATAATCATATTTTATGGTATCGAGCCGGTTGAGTTCGGATCTTGGCCAGTAGCTCGAATATTGGGAAATATAAAGTACTTGATTAAATAAATGTTGAATTAAACATATCAATTTGATGCTTTTTTATTCAATCCGTCGAGTTAGTTTGACAACACATCTCTCTATAGGATATATATTTGGCATAAGTTAAGTCATCAATGTAGTAGGTAGATATGTCTGTATTTGTATTGTTTGACGGTTCTATCAACCCCAGGACCTGTATGAGATGAATTGTTGCCAAATTATTTAGATATGAGGATACTTTATCGACCTTTATGCTCATACGTACAGATTTTTGAATATGTATAAACATGCATATCTGTATACATTATTGAAGAAATAATAATTGACGCAATATCAAAATATCCAAATATATATTGATATTTTCAACAATTACATTTGTGATTGAAATTTGAAGCCCAATAATTGTTTCTGTGGTCAAAATGTAAAAAACTCCAAAATTACTAATTTGCCATGATTTATAAATACCGAGAATGAACTTTGATTTAACTTTCTTCTTATTTATTTGTTACTATTATTTATACTATATACATTTGTATTTATTAACATAATAATAAATAATAGTAAGTTCTCTAATAAGGTCTCAATTATAATCTCTCACCATACTATGGACTTCATTTCATAGTGAAATATTTCTGCATTGTCAGGGAAACTCATTTTCCTTCTTTTTATATTTTAAGTGTTTTCTTTTCTTGCGAGCAAACAACTTTTTCCAAATAAATATTTGTTTCAATTATTTGACGAGTTTTACTAGATAACTCTGCGCGGAAGTAATATTATAATTACTATGATTGCATTAAATGTAATGTATTAATGGCCACGTTCATGCTATTCGTTGGTTCCTATTATAGTTCAAATATTAAAGTTACCTACGAAAATCTTTTAATCATTTGTTTATAAACTTGCCCATATTTTTTACTATTTTGTATGCACAGTCTTTTGACCAAATGGTTGTAGACTACTACTAATATTAAAAATCGCCTAATATTTTTAGATTACATTGTCTTCAAAATTTCTTGTCGAGCGTCTATATAGCTCAAGTCAATATTTAATTGTCTTATATTCCTACTTCATACTTTTTTACTAATATCTGCTGGTGTTAGATTTAAAGTCAGCATTTTCCGTCTACGAACGAAGGCCACAGTAAGATCTTGATTGGGTGAAGGTTTGCGGGGCCGCTAAACATCACGGAGCGTCTTGAATGGACAAATCCACTCGGAAAGATATCGAGCCCTTAGCGCGGAATTATCGTAAGCGACATTTTCTGAAAATATTTTTTATTGATGAATTTAAAATTTTATGGGCTGTTACATAAATAAAAATTGTCAAAATGCCAAAATTGTTAACGTTTATATAAAAAATGGGGCAAAGATTTTATCGTAAGTCGTTGCTCACATTTTCAAAGAAAGCAATTTTAACGTAAGCGACAGTATATGAATTTAGGCAAAAACTGTCAGATAATGTAAGATATATTTATAAATGTTTTAGATAGGACTATCAATATATTTATGCAATAATAAGTGTATTTTTATACCCTCGTCCATAGAATGAAGCGTTCGTCTGTTGGTTGAAAGTACGATAGGTTACGAACGAACTAAGCTAAGAGGTTCGAAGTTGTTTTATGTATTTTATATCGATCCAGAAGAAAAAAATTTATCCACAAGAACTGAAAGTAGCTCTAAATTATTGTCTTTATGGAGAACACAAAGCCTTTTGTATGATTTGGGAATTATATACAATAATTTAATATACTTCTTGGAATATTCGTATATTAAGCCAAATGCTTTATACATGGTTTTGGTATCATTTCCCTATTATTGTGGGTAAACCTTAACGTTTATTTAATTCAAGTGGTAAATTTGACAAAGAAACAAAATATTTAGCTTAAAATAGTGATGAAAATGGACACATGCCCACAATTTTATAGAGTTAAAGAGTAAACAAGTAAAAACGGCGTTAAGTTCTGCCGGGACGAACTTTATATACCTTCCACCATGGGTTGCATTCCACAGAGGCTTTCGATTTTCGTAGAAGGCCAGTAATATTACAGGAAAATATATTTTTTTATTACAAAACAAACCAAAAAAAAATTATAAATAAATATAATATTTTTATTATTTCAAACCACGCTTATTAGGAAAGGCTACCAATAAGTTTAGAATATATATAACGAAATAATACTTCAAGTCAATTAAAAAATAAATATTCTTATATTTATATTTTCAAAAACGCTTACATACCATAAATCAGATCAGAGGAATGTATACTCCGAATTTCATGACTTCGGCTGCGGTCATTTGGTTGGTACTATTTTTATCCCCTTTTCCCATTATAACCCCAAAAAATACGTATTTCGAAAATCCCTTTATTTTACGTGTCTTCGCAATCAGAGGAATGTATACACCGAATTTCATTATTCTAGATGCAGCGGTTGGTACCATTTGTATCCCTCTATTTCCATTTTACCCCTTAAAAGTACGAATTTGGAAAAATAAATTTTATATTATTATACCCAATTAAAGGAATGTACACACCGAATTTCGGTGCACGTTTTGGACGTCCTAGCTATATTCGTTTAGATGTTTAGAATATAACATTTTTATTCATTCTATACACTCTACAATTGAATCATTTTGTAAAGGAAGAATAATTTGGACTCCTTCTGAGTGGTCGACCATTATTACAAATTCCCGCACCATACCGAAGTGTTATGAAAGTATTTTACTAAATCATTTAGATTTTAAGGACTGGAATTCATTTTCTACAGCATTTCTACCGCCAAACATTAAAATAAAATTTAATTGACACATTTGGAAAACTGGGATTTTGCTCACAATTTAACTATGATATTTTGCAGATAGTAGGGTGGATGAAATGAATATTATTCGTTCAAAGAAAAATTCAATATCGAAATTACCTAAAAACTTTTATATGAAATTTAACTATTAATAATAGGAATTCAACTTTACTGTTTTTTATACACTCCACGAGAGTATTATGTCTTGTAACACCCAAAAGGAAGAGAGATAGACCCATTGTTAATTATACCGATCGACTTAGAATCACTTTTTGAATCGATTTAGCAATGTCCGTCTGTCTGTCTGTCTGTCTGTCTGTCTGTCTGCACAGCGAAGTGTTTCGGGATAAGAACGAACGCTATTTAATTTGAAGAAAATCGGTTCAGATTTAGATATAGCCCCCATACGAATTTCACTCCCGATTTGACACTTTTCACTCTAGATACCACATATTACAACAGATTTTCTTCAAAATGGGCAAAACATCTTATATTTCAACTAGAAACACCTGTGGTAAAAATGAGGCAGATCGGTTCAGATTTATATATAGCTCCCATACAAATTTCGCGCCCGATTTGACTTTTTCCGCTCCAGAAACCACATATTGTATCAGATTATCTTCAAATTTGGCAAAACATCTTATATTTCAACTAGAAACACCTGTGGTAAAAATGGGGCAGATCGGTTCAGATTTATATATAGCTCCCATACAAATTTCGCTCCCGATTTGACTTTTTCCGCTCTAGAAACCACATATTGTATCAGATTGTCTTCAGATTTGGCAAAACATCTTATATTTCTACTAGAAACACCTGTGGTAAAAATGGGTCAGATCGGTTCAGATTTATATATAGCTTCCATACAAATTTCGCTCCCGATTTGACTTTTTCCGCTCTAGAAACCACATATTGTATCAGATTGACTTCAGATTTGGCAAAACATCTTATATTTCTACTAGAAACACCTGTGGTAAAAATGGGTCAGATCGGTTCAGATTTATATATAGCTTCCATACAAATTTCGCTCCCGATTTGACTTTTTCCGCTCTAGAAACCACATATTGTATCAGATTGTCTTCAAATTTGGCATAACATCTTATATTTTAACTAGAAACACCTGTGGTAAAAATGGTCAGATCGGTTCAGATTTACATATAGCTCCCATTCGAATTTCACTCCCGATATTAATCTTTTCACTCTAGATACCATATTTATATATATATTTTCTTTAAAATTGGCAAAACATCTTATATTTCTACTAAAAAACACCTGTGGTAAAATTGTGTTAGATCGGTTCAGATTTATATATAGCTCCCATACAAATTTCGCTCCCGATTTAACTTTTTCCGCCCCAGAAACCACGAATTTTCACCGTATTTCTTCAAAGTGAGCACAACACCTTATATTTGAAGAACTTATTGTGAAAGTTAGTCACATTTTTCCATGTTTGGATATAGCCCCGATACAAATATTTTTATCGATTTGACCAATCGAACCAGGTCGTATTAGCCTATGATTAGGAAACATACAAAAATTCTTCCCGTTTTCACTTTTTTACCGAGTTGGATTGTATATCATATATTGTATGATTGTATGTCATATAGTCGGCCCCGCCCGACTTTAGCCTTTCCTTACTTGTTTTACTATGTTGTTTTAATAATTTGTTTATAATAAAAAGCGTGTTTTTACTAAAATTTCGAGGATTAATCGAAAAAAACTTATATCGTAAGCGCCATAGTTTTTTCAGTATTTGTAGCCGCAAGTACAAAATTTGTATCGCAAGCGCCAAAAGTACCGTACGATGTAAACAAACGATAAATTTTTAATAATAATTCGTTGTGTACGGCGGAATTAAAACATTTTGCATTAAAACATATTTCATTTTATGCAAATATTTCAAAATAATCAATAAAAACCTTCTCCTGTAAAATGTGTGTTTTGGCGCTTGCGATCATTCCGCGCTAAGGGCTCGATATGTTATATTCAGTTTATAAGAACTTTACAAATTTAAGATCGAACATTATCTTAAAAAGTAAAGTAAACTTTTGAATACTGTGGCCCATATAAATACGATTATAATAATGCAGAACAAGTTCCCTGTTCCTGGCATGCAACCACAACAAGCATATTCGTGTCTTCAACAACATAGTTCGTCTTTCATATTCGTCAGCGGAGGCTGTTCAGGAAGAGAGCTCCGCATAAAATAATTTCATCTTTTTCCTGTTGTTGGTGCTGTCGTTGGTGTGGTAGCTGCTGCTACTGTGTGTTTGTGTGATGACAATGCTTGATATTGCTGTAATAGATGACTGCTTTATTTTTAAGTGATTGCCTCTCGTGTGTCATGAATAATTTATATCCGTCCGTCTGTCCACCGGCCTGGAGAATGTATTCACATTCTATGGCTGTCACAAACGGGATCATTCAATTTTTTATTGGTCATTTTCAACGGGGTTTTTTAAACAAAATATTGTGAAAAATAAAGGGGATACACTGCTTTAAAATGTAAATGAATATATTAAATATGCGAACACAATGTTATTTCTAGAGTGGAGCTACTTTAGTTTTATATATCCTGTAAAGGCAAAGAAAATGTGGAAATTGCTTTTCCAAATATGTCATATTTTATGGACAAAAATATATTAGGCAGCTGAAGTGATTTCAGTGTACAAACATATTGTCCTCAATTTTTAATGTATTTGGGTCAGGCAAAAAATAAGAATTTATATATTTATTTTTTTATATTTTTCTGTGAATTTGTCATGAAATTGGATCTTCTCTAGACATCATCATAATCATAGCGGTCTTAAGTCAAAATTCCTCTCCGACAAAATTGTTGCAGAATAGTGTAAACGTTACATGCATTATTTGATTGCGTATTATTTCCTAATTTTTGGACACTCTAATATTCATCTACACTTCAATTGTAGATAGCGGCTGTGTTACAACACTGCCACACTATCTCAGAAATAAATCATCTTCTTTCATGGTAACTTATAATCAACTACTTTAACTGTCCCCACCATTCAGCAGCAATATCCTGTCGCTGTAAATAATTACAAAAGACAAGATTTTGAGATTTGTATCACGATTCTGAGATGACTTTAATAATATGACGAAGAAAACTAACATTTTCATTCCAACTGACACCGAGTTGTTGTTTTTTTTTTTCTTTTGCTGCCAATGACCATCATCAGCAGCAGCATCACTATCGTCAGCTCACGTCCATGGCACCAACTGACACCCAACCATCATCTCAGGGGGGGGCTGACCATGTTCTATGAGTATGTATAGCCCCACAATTACTTCTAAACTGCCGTCATAGCGATGTTAAATAAACGATGGCCTATATACTCGTACTCGTATCGTATGTAGATCGCCTCCACCACCACCATGGGAGAGGAACACAAATTACGGTATTGTTTGTAATAAATTTGCTGTTTTCGACAGCCACACACACACATTCCCGGGGTCGCTTGGTTCGATCGCTACTCCATCCGTATCGATCAGTGATCAGCGCGTGGCATAAAATTGTTGGCTTGTCTTGGCATCATCATGGATGGGACATTGTAACGTTCGCTGCCCACCATTTGAATTCTGCGGCAGTCTGCTCCCGACAACATTTCGGTGTAATTCGCATTTTTATTGGATAATACCACGGCCTTAATGGCGATATGGAAAACAACAGCAACGGCAGCATACAAAAGATGCCGATGGTTATAATTGAGCCGCCGAAGATGTGGAAGATGATGAAGAAGAGGTTGTAGAAGAAAAGCAGAAAACAATGACGAAGGAAAGAAACGAAACGATACGCGTTTACACTGATCGCTGAACATGTCGAATATGATCTGTGTTACGTTAAGTACAGTGAGCGATATTAGTGTAGGATCGCTAGTTTACAAAAACTTTGTCGAATTTTGATTTTCTAAACTCGAAAAGGATATTTAATACATTATGGATATGGATATTAAAAGTCTTTTTTGCTAGCACGAAAATTTCTTAAAAGAACAAAAAATATCATTTTTATGTTTTGTTTAAAAGGCGCAAAAAAATACAAATTACATTCAGGAATATTTTGTTTTATTGTATAATAGCTGACATTTTAAAAGAAGAAAATCTATCTATCGACTAATGTTCCAGCTAACAATCAGTATGGCCTTTTTTGAATGCTGTGTTGTATATCAACAACTTTTTAGGAGAGCGAAAATACTGAATTTCTCCTTAATTTTAAGGGTAATTACACTGTCCAACAAATTAAGACTTTTGGATTGGAACAGAACAGGGTGGCAGTTATTCTGAAAGTGCAAGTTGAGTAGATCATTTTTATAGAATAAATTAACAGTCCAGCTGGTCCGAGTTTCCTTTTACAGTGGATCAAAGTTTTCATTTTTTGGTCGAAGGGAGCAATATTCTAAGTGAGAAAAGTGTTATAAGTTAATTTCTGAGAGAATTCTTAGTGTCAGAACTATATTGTGGAATTTTATGAGGATAATTTCATGCATATAAAATCATTTTAGCCATATCTCCAGCGAAATAAAAAATTTCCAAAAATATCCAATTTGTACTTTTTCTTTACTGTGCTCTACCGAAATATCCAATTTTTTTGTCGAAAATGGCCGATCTTCCAAAAAACATGGACGGATTTTAATCCAGGTAATTTTTGTATAAGTTGTCGTGTAATTTTGTTATTTAAGCGAGAAGAGCTTTATTTACAACTTTGATGTGTTTGGTGACCCTGCTATTTTTTTGTTTTCTAGAATAATTTAATTCTTAAATTTCCTTTTTGATTTCCTTGAAAAAAGGGCCAAATTGACCAATAAGGAGAAGAGCTAGAGTGTTAAGATGTTACACAAAAATAATACTCATAAAATTCCACTATAAAGTTCTGACAATAAGAATTCTTTCAGACATTAACTTAAAAAACTTTTTATACACTCCACGAGAGCTATTTAATTTGAAGCATATCAGTTCAGATTTAGATATAGCCCCCATACAAAAGTCGGTCCAGAATTGACATTTTCCGCTCTAGAGACCACATATTGTACCCGACTTTCTTCAAATTTGGCTTAAGACCTTATAACCTAACTAGAAATATCTATGTTGAAAGTGGCTAAGATCGGTTCAGATTTAGATATAGCCCCAATACAAATGTTGCTTCCAAATGTTTAACCGATTTTGGCCAAACTATACATATCATATTTCACTTATTTCGTTCCAGGTTACAATATACCCCCATTACAAATGTCCTTTCCGATTTAACATTTTTTTTTCAAACACATACATTTACAGGATACAAAAATCCTTCCCGTTTTCACTTTATTACCGAATTGAATTGTATTCGAATAGAAAGTCGGCCCCGCCCGACTTTAGCCTTTCCTTACTTGTATCACTTAGTGTAATGCTTCCTTCGACCAAAAAATGAAAACTTTGATCAACTGTAAAAAGAAACTCAGACCAGCTAGACTATAAGTTAATTTATGATCTACTCGACCTTTTCAGAATTATAGGGTCGCTACTTTGTTCCAAATATGCTGTTGGACAGTGTTATTAGGGATGATTTCCGATAACAAAAACCTGAATAAAGAGTTAATGTTTTTATTTGTCGGAAACTAAACTATTAATGGTTGTTTTAAAGCAAATTTGCAAAAAAAATAACTTTGTGTTGACAGTTCTGGACTTAGAATAAATTCCGCTTATACAGGATAGTTGTCCAGGCTAAGTCAACAAATACTAATATAATTTTTTTTATTTTTTATATTTTTGTTGACGATAATGTGAACATTTATCTCATTGAGGGGAAATTTAGCTTTTTTATTTACTTTAGTTTCCAGCCTAAAGAGAAACACCCTTATTAGTATAATCATCAAGTATCATGATGAATCGCTGGCAGCCGAAATTATAGTGCTATAAAATGTCTTCAAGACTATATGAGCCAATGAACTTAAATATATTGATGGAAAAGGTTTATATTTATGCTTTGCTTTGAAAGAAGTTGTTCGAAGATAGATGTATTTAAACTTGGCAAAGATCTACATTGAACCAAGATCGATTTTCAATTTTGGCTATCAAACCATTTTCCATTTTTTTTTTACCCATTTTCGCCATGGGTGTTTCTAATGGAAACATAAGATATTTTCCCAAATTTGATGAAGATCTGTTAAAATATGTGGTTTCTAGAGTAGAAAAAGTCAAATCGAGAGCGAATTTTGAATGGGAGCTATAAGTAAATCAGAACCGATCTGGCCCATTTTCACCATGGGTGTTTCTAGTTGAAATATAAGATATTTTGCAAGATTTGAAGAAGATCTGTTAAAATATGTGGTTTATTGAGTCGAAAAAGTGAAATCAGGAGTGAAATTTGTCAGGGAGCTATATATAAATCTGAACCGATCTGACCTATATTCATCATGGGTGTTTCTGGGGAAGTATAAGATATTTTGCCAAATTTGAAGAAGATTTGTAAAAATATGTGGTTTCTAGACCAGAAAATGTCAAATCGAGAGCGAAATTTGAATGGGAGCTATATACAAATCTGAACCGATCTGACCTATTTTCAACATAGGTGTTCCTAGTTTAAATATAAGATGTTTTGCCAATTTTGAAGAAAATCTGTTAAAATATGTGGATTTTAGAGCGGAAAAATTTGGGAGCGAAATTTGTATGGGATCTATATATAAATCTGAACCGATCAGACCCATTTTCGCCATGGGTGTTGCTAATGGAAACATAATATATTTTGCCAAATTTGATGAAGATCTGTTAAAATATGTGGTTTCTAGAGTAGAAAAAGTCAAATCGAGAGCGAATTTTGAATGGGAGCTATAAGTAAATCTGAACCGATCTCGCCCATTTTCTCCATGGCTGTTTCTAGTTGAAATATAAGATATTTTGCCAAATTTGATGAAGATCTGTTAAAATATGTGGTTTATAGAGTCGAAAAAGTGAAATCAGGAGTGAAATTTGTCAGGGAGCTATATATAAATCTGAACCGATCTGACCTATATTCATCATGGGTGTTTCTTGTGGAAGTATAAGATATTTTGCCAAATTTGAAGAAGATTTGTAAAAATATGTGGTTTCTAGACCAGAAAATGTCAAATCGAGAGCGAAATTTGAATGGGAGCTATATACAAATCTGAACCGATCTGACCTATTTTCAACATAGGTGTTCCTAGTTGATGTTTTAAGATGTTTTGCCAAATCTGAAGACAATCTAATACAATATGTTGTTTCTAGAGCGGAAATAGTCAAATCGGGATGCGAAAATTTTTTGGGAACTAAAGAGTGATTTTTTTGAGGTTAGGATTTTCATGCATTAGTATTTGACAGATCACGTGGGATTTCAGACATGGTGTCAAAGAGAAAGATGCTCAGTATGCTTTGACATTTCATCATGAATAGACTTACTAACGAGCAACGCTTGCAAATCATTGAATTTTATTATCAAAATGCGTGCTCTGTTAAGAAAGTTCAGAAAGAAAGAAATTGTGTTCAGCGACGAAGCTCATTTTTGGCTCAATGGGTACGTAAATAGGCAGAATTGTCGATTTTGGAGTGAATATCAGCCAGAAGCATTGCAAGAGCTACCAATGCATCCAGAAAAAGTCACAGTTTGGTGCGGTTTATGGGCTGGTGGCATCATTGGACCGTACTTCTTCAAGATGATGTGAATCGTAACGTAACTGTGAATGGTGAGCGCTACCGTGAGATGATATCCAACTTTTTTTTGCCCAAAATGGAAGAACTGAACTTGGTTGACATGTGGTTTCAACAAGATGGCGCTACATGCCACACAGCTCGCGATTCTATGGCCATTTTGAGGGAAAACTTCGGAGAACAATTCATCTCAAGAAATGGACCGGTAAGTTGGCCACCAAGATCATGCGATTTGACGCCTTTAGACTATTTTTTGTGGGGCTACGTCAAGTCTAAAAGTCTACAGAAATAAGCCAGCAACTATTCCAGCTTTGGAAGACAACATTTCCGAAGAAATTCGGGCTATTCCGGCCGAAATGCTCGAAAAAGTTGCCCAAAATTGGACTTTCCGAATGGACCACCTAAAACGCAGCCGCGGTCAA